>CAUYRH010095209.1:82500-89659 GCA_963574655.1 Perodicticus potto
TTTGTTTTCAAGAAAATTCCAGGTCTCTGACTGAGGTCTCCCTTGGGACCTTCACATCAGTGGGAAAGGGAGGACGTTGCTTGCTGGGTCTGGTGATCCCTGAACCTTGGCTGGATTGGGCTCTTTAATCAGGAGGGTGGTGCAGGAGCCTGAGGCTGAGGCCAGAGATTACCAAAGCTCCAAGTTCAAGGGCTGCCACGACTCTGCTTTGCAGCTGAGAAGTAAAGTGTGGGCAGCCTAGCGGGCACATTGCCAGTGCCTCAGCTGTGGCCCTCCCAGGCCCATGCCTCCCTCTCTGTGCAATCCACCCTCTCTAGCAGGGGCTGCCAGGGGGAAAATGGATGTCTTTGGACACGTACAAACAGAAAGAAAACATGACTTCTTCCCGGGGCTCCTTGGAGTGGGAACCAAGCCTCGCTGTTGGCATCTTGTGCAGGTCACCCTTAGGAGGGCACACCAGCTGTGGTTCCTCTGAAGGATTGTTCTGGAACAAGGGCCACAGCTGATCCAAGTGCAGATGGGATGTTACTCTGAGAAACAGGTGCCTTGGGTGTGTGTTCCACCCAGGGCCCCCTGAGGGGGCACAGACCCTAAAAAAGAGCTATGGTATAATCCCACACCCCTGGGGAGCCCCCATGAGAACATGGCCCTTTCCTCAGGATCTGTGCTGTGCTCTTGCCTGCCCTTCTCCAGGAACAGCTAAACCTCAAGGACACTCTTGGCAAAAGAGAGCAGAACAGGGTCGAAGAGACAGCCAGTGGAGGCAGAGAGACCTGCTCTGGAATCTTAGCCCTGTGTGACCTTGGGCAAGTTGCTTACCCTGTCTCTTCTCCAGTTTCCTCCTCTGTAAGGTGACAGCAATCGAGGCACCATCCCCAAGAAATTATTCTTAGCATTTAATCAAATATGCAGGGAAAGGGCCTAGCACAGTTCCCGGCACAGAGCGATCTCAGTGTGAGGTGGCTTCTGTGATCGTTGTTACCCGCTAGCCTGCTAGCACATTCACACTACTGCGGGAGGTGGTATTGTTCTCTCTTCACAAAGGAGACAGGAGCAGGGAGGCTGTGCTGCCCTTTGGTGTCCATCAAACTCACCCCATCTTTGAGATCTATCTTCTAGATCCCAGGTGCAGCCCAGGCAGTGATGGCAACTTGGGCCACCTGACCAGCAGCAGTTGGAGCTGACTGGAGCATCTTTCCCTGGAACTGGGAATTTGCATGTGAGCTGCAGAGCCCCCAGCTGGTATCTGTCAGTGTTCAAGACTAGGGGGTCGGGCTGGGGCGCGTGCAGAGAGAAGAGACAAGGGCAGGCTTGCCGCCTGGTACTGATGACCTTCTGTGTCCAGGTCCCACTCCTTCGCAGGGACAGACTTTCTGTCCCAATACTTTCTGGACTGTGCCAAAAATCCACCTCCACCACTTTTTCCTTTTTTCAGTGTGTGTGGTTATTCCTTGTAACCAAACAATGCCTGAGTAAGGTTGGCCAAATAGGGGCATGCCTACAGGTGACATGCTTGCGGAGGCTGTGCTGTGTGCAGGCTCTGGGCCTTGACAGTGAACAGTAGCTCCAGTCCCTGCCATGGAGGATCTCACATGCAGACCAGGGAGGCAGAATTCAGGCAGGTGCTCCCACCGCAGAGCCACAGTGTGGGAGGTGCTGTGCGCTGTGGGGCCAGGCCATGGGCCTCGGTCAGGGGAGGGGCTCTGGTGAACCTTCTGGGGTGAACTCAGTATGGAGAGGGGGGTCGCAGCATGCCATCAGTTAGTGAGTAAATGGCCCAGATGGTATGGGGACCCAGGAGTCAACTCCCCCACCTCCAGAGGCTGCAATATGCTAGAGTAAGAGAACAGAGCTCTGTGGAACCAGGAGGCCTCCATGAGCACAAGGCATGGACCTGGGGTGGGCGGTTCTGCACTCAGACCAAATCCTCTATTGCTGGCTCAGTACCTGGTTTGTACTTTACAGATGAGTAAGCAAGAGGCCCAGGGTCACTGCTGTAGTTTGGGTAATTGTTTACAGATCTTTTCTTCCACTCCTACCACAGGTAGCATGTATTTCCCTGTTCCGTTGATGGTGAGCTTGGCCATGGAACTTGTTTGGGGCAGGGGAATGCAGTGGACACGACATGAGTAGTGGCCCTCCATGTGTTTGTGTAGTTTTGCTTGGCTCTTGCTCTTCTGTCTTTTCCATGGGCACCTGCCTTGGGCAGCCACTGGTCCTGGAATGAGAAGAGGCCCTCATGGTAGCCTTAAGTCTGAAGCAGAGCCTCTTGGCTTAGCCCTGCCTATGTCAGTCAAACCATAGCTGACTCACAGGCCTTTGGTGGGACAATAAATGTTTACAGAGTTTTGAGGTAGTTTGTTACGCAGCATTGCTGTGGCCACAGCTGACTGATACAGTTGCACAAGAAGTGGCAGAGCTGAAGTGGTTCTGTCTAGAGCCTGCGAACTTAACCCCTGTCCTGTACAGTCTATCAAATTAGCAAATGTGAGTGAAGTTTCTGGCGTGTTCAAGGCCCCTTATCAACATGTCATGTGCACTGTCATTCATATTTATATTGTTATTATAGTCATCTCTAAAGAGCAAAGGAAACCAAAACATCCATGGGATGCTGGGAGTGTAGTGAGCCAGCAGTGTGGAGGAAGTGCCCTTGGTGTGGGTGGTGGCCTCTTGTCGAGATTCCGTAGCAACCCACCAAGTGCCACAGAAGGGCCAATTGGTGGCACCGTGAATTGGCACCACCCGCTTTGTGTACCTGCTGAGACTGGAAGCAGGAGAGAAGCACACGCTCCAGCCTGCTGCCTGCTGGCTGTGTGCTGGGGCCAAGACCTTCTCTCTGAGCCTTAGTATTCTCATCTGTAAAGTGGGAGTGATAGTCACAGCAGTTTTGTAGGGGTGTTGCTGTAGGATCAGATGTGATTGTCACTAAGGAGGTTTAGCAACCAACCAACCAAATACACAAACACCCATGAACACAGACTCAAGTGACTGGTCCCTGCAATCTGTGTGAGACGCCTCTCCAAGCACTTTGGGAGGACTGCGAAAGAGAGGGCCTGGGACCATGAGAAATGCAGGGTGGGACTGGGAGCTGGCTCTCCTGTGGCTGTTAAAGTGACCCCATAGTGACCACTGGGATTATGGCCTCCTCCAGGTCCCCTGGCTACCCTGCTCCTGAGAACAGCCAACCTGGTTGAAGTTGCTCGGCCTGCAGAGGTCGCTTAGAGCACCTGGTCTGCCTGATGTCCAGGGTCCCCGCTCGCCCCAACTCCCACGCCCAATCCTTGCAGGTGCCCTCAAGGTCCCAGATTGACTTGCTTTCTCTTGAGAAATAAAAAGTCACTGTGGCCCTTGGTCTTCTTACAACACACCAAACCTCCTTCCCAAACTTTTGAGTCTTAGCTTTAAGTCACTTCCTCTGAAAGTCTTCTCTGAGCACCTCCATACTATTATACCCCCACTTAGCCCTCTGCATTCCCTGTTATTCTCCTTCCCCCCGCCATGACCCACTCTCACATTGCCAGCAGTGCTCTTTCTTACTACAGTGGGAATGACTTCCACTTGGCCTACAGCTGGGACTAAACAGAGAGAGGAAGGAAACATTTCCTGGGCACTTGCTGTGCCAGGCATGGCATACACACACCCAGTTTAATCCTTCTCAAGTGCTGGCTGTTAGAATGATTATCCCCATTTGGCAGATGAGAAGACTGAGTCTCAGATTGGGGAACCCAGATCTGCCTAATTCTGAAATTTGACTCCAACCCCACTTCCTTCTGGGACCTTGGCACCCTATGTCCTGAGGCAAGACTTGCCCCCTCCCTTAATTGTAATTCAACTACTTGTGATATTTTGGTACCAATTAATATTGATTTTACAATTGGTTTACAGAGATGTTGTTTTATTACTAATATATTTAATGTGCAAATCAATAAGAACACTTGCTTGGCCCTCTCCCTGGAAGGTAATAAAATCAAATATCTCAGGGGTAAAATGCTATCTGATCCGTGAATGGCAAAGCAGATGCTTAATGTGATAGTTAGAGACTCAGCCGGGTGCTTGGCAGAACCAACCGCCTTCCCCAGCCTGGCTTGTGAGGCTGCCAGTGAGGGGTCCCTGAACTCCAGACCTGCAGGGATGGCAGAGGTTCCCAGCTGCTCCTGGGGACAGGACACTTGCCTGAGGCCTGCGCTGCCCACATGCCCATCCTCTTTCCCCTGTTCTCTCTCCTGCCTCCTTCCTCTTCCATTCCATCACTCCCTTTCACTTATTCACTCCTTCTTTCATTGGTGGGCTTAGTCAATCATTTAACGTTTTCCTGTTTATTCATTCACTTGTTCATTCATTGGTTCAATAATTTGTTCTCCTGCTTGTTCATCATTCATTCGGTCCCTTGTTCATCTATTCAGCCGTTTGTTCATTCACTCTTTCCTTTAGTCAGTCTTTGGTTTGTTGATTTGTTCATTTATCACTCGTTTGTTCATTTGATCATCCAGAGATTTGAAATAAGCACCCGTTCTGGGCCAGGCTGAGTACTGGGGATGGGACAGGGTGCCCTTGCCTGCCTCCTGGAGTCCTGGTTCCCTTTGCTGCCTGAGGGGCTTGTTTTTCCCCACTTCTGTTTGTCCTCTGTCTGGTGGTCAAGGCTGGAGCCTGGGAAACACCAGTTTTTCTGGGCTTGGCACATCTGGAGCTCCCCCTTCCCCAGGTGAGTACCTAGGGCTCAGGGCATACAGGTATCAACTTGGGGCTGGATGGGGACAGCTCTGTAGGGTCATCTCCATCCAGGGCACCATCTTGGGCCGGCTAGAGGTTTTCCTCCTGTCGCGGGCTCTACCCACCCAGCCCTGGAGTAGGAACACAGTGAGTGCTCAGCCCCCCTGATGCCCACAGGTTGGCGAGGGAGGCCAGGGAGCTGACACGCAGGAGTGAAGATTCACGCTGTCTGTCAACATCATAACTGGGATTTGAATCCAAGTCTGTCTGACCCCAAAGCCTGTGCTTTCCTCCTCACATGAGGGGTGGCCCAGAGGAGCCAGGTTTTAAACCTCACTCCCCACTGACCACCACTGGGGCCTACGCCGGTTCTCTGAGCATCCCAAGGCTTCATGTCCTTGTCTCTGAGTGGGTCTGGTCATGGTCTGGATCAGAGGCTCTTGAACAGCCTGCACACAGTAGGTGCTCTTGAGGACCTGTTGGGTTGGCTTCTGGTCCAACAGTATGCAGTGAGCCTGGCCTTTCTGAGATTCCAGGTGTCAGGAGTTTGGGGGTCGGGGGGAGCCAGGGAAGTCTGTGTGCAGCTCTCCAGGACATGACTCTCGTCCCTCTTGGGGTCCCTCAAAGGCTGAGCTCTGTTGAGTGACAGGGGCTTCAGCCTAGGAGCGGGTATAGAGGCGGGAGCGGGAGTTGGGCTCCCCTCTGTGATTTATGGGGGAGCTGGTAATGAAGCTGGCTGGCAGTAAATAATCAGACATGAAAATCTTACCATTTAATTAACCCAAAATAAATGACCAAGGGCCCTGGGAAGAAGGGAGCCCCGGCCACCCCGGAGTCAGCTACTGCTGAGGGCTTGGAGTGGAGCCACCCACTTGCTCATCATCATTCATTCCCACTGGCACAACCCTTGGAGTTCTGGTGGGGTTTCATCATTCCCATTTCACAGAGGGCAAAGCTGAGGGCCAGAGAGGGCAAGAGACCAGCCCAGAGTCCCACAAAAATCAGTAAGCAACCTTGGACACAAACCTGTGGTCCCTGAGGTCAGGGCTGTGGCCGTGATCCTCTTTCCCTCGCAGCCACAGCCCCTCTTCCTGTCCAACTCTCCAGAGCCTCCCACCACCCACCTCCCCCAGGAAGGCCTCCAGGGCTGCTATAGTCAAAGGGAATTGCCTGGTGTGAACTTGAGTCTCGGGCAGTCAGGGGCTGAACCCTGTTCCTAACACGGTCCTGCTTCCCATGCCTCTCCTTGCTCTGCCTGCTTCGTGGGAATTTTCAGGTTATAGAAAGGCATGGTGTCAGCTGTTTGAACAAGCAATCAATCGCTGCTCCCCAGCATTCTATAAAGTGTGTACAGATTAAATGTGTCAGCTGATTAAATAGAGTAGAGGGGAGGGAGGGAGGGCCAGGATACGTGACCCCTGTCCCGGTTTTGTTGTTGTGGCTTTTTTTTTCTTTATTTCTTCTAAAATTTCTTTGGTGTCTTGCTCTTAATTGAAAACAGAGCCAGCGGCTTGGCGCCTGTGGCTCAGCGGGCTAAGGCACCAGCCACGTATACCTGAGCTGACGGGTTCGAATCCAGCCCCGGCCCGCCAAACAAAAAATGGCCGGGCGTTGTGTGGGCACCTGTAGTCCCAGCTACTTGGGAGGCAGAGGCAAGAGACTCGCTTGAGCCCAGGAATTGGAGGTTGCTGTGAGCTGTGATGCCACGGCACTCTCTCCAGGGTGACAGCTTGAGGCTCTGTCTCGAAAAAAAAAAAAAAAGAAACATTGCTTCTATGTATTGTGGCCCTTTAAGAGGAGGCTTTAGTGGGTAGCTTATTTACAGAAAGTGGTTAACATTTCCTACTATGGAGATGGAAATTATGTTCCAAAGAACATAGTTTAAGGGACTGTTGATAATCGAGTTACTGTTCCCAAAGGTGTAAGGTAATTTACTTCAAGAAGGTTGGATTTGTAGGAGTTAAAGAATCAGGTTGGTGGGACTGGTTTATTTAGGAAACCTTAAAGTTTCTCATTAGCTACCAAAGCACTGATTGTGTACTCTTCACATTTCACAAACCAGGCTGAAAGATTTAGAGGTTAGGCATAGGTGGGCCCTGAAAATACTAACTTTGAGTTCTTGTTTCTGTGTTACAGGCTTTCCTCGGAGACGGGTGGCATGGGGAGCAGCTAGAACAATGCAGATTCATCCATTATCCCTTTCTGCTGTTCACCACCACCCATGATCCATCTGTGTAGTTTCTGAACAGTCAGCGATTCCAGGTTTTAAATAGTTTGTAAATTTTCAGTTTCTACACACTTTATCATCCACTCGTGATTTTTTAATTAAAGCGTTTTAATTCCTTTCTCTGTTCAGCTGTTAATGCTGAGATCCATCCATATTTAGTTTTATAAGCTTCTCCCTGTTTTTTTTTTTTTTTTGGTTTTTTTTTTTTTTTTTGGGCTCATG
>CAUYRH010095210.1:0-28510 GCA_963574655.1 Perodicticus potto
CCCTAGCCAGCTCAGTGGAGCTGGTGGACTTGCCGCCTCCTCCTTGGTGATGCTGGTGCTACGGCAGCCAGCTGAAAAGCCAGCGGGCTGGATGATAGGCAAGGAGGGGGACCTCCAATGCCCACCAGAGGCTCCAATAGCCAAAAAAGGCTGGACAACTGCTGAGGAGACACCTGTGCCTTGGTGTCTCCTTCACTTTACACTTAGGACTAAATGTGGAAACCCCATTTCCTATGCCTAGGTCAATTTCTTGTGAATTTCCTAGGCCTCTATTCCATGAATGGACTGTATCCATTCATTGATACACTGATTCATCTTGTCCCCAGCAGAAGGGACTGTAATCACTCGTTTCCTGGCCAAGGAACCCATACACCTATATATACCCTGAGGCTGAAGGCCTAAAGGAGGAGACGGGGAAAGTCCGGGAGAGGAACAGAGAGAGCTTCTCTCTCCCCACTTGAATTCTCTCCCTCTACCAGGAGCTCTAGTGTTTTCTGTATTCTTTTCTGTAAATCAATTCTGTCTTACCACTGAGGGGTGGGGGTGGGAAATAATGTAATGAAGAATAATAAAATACATGTATTTAAAAAAAAAAGTCATGTGTCGTGGTGGGTGCCTGTAGACCCAGATACTAGGGAGGCTGAGGCAAGAGAATCACCTAAGCCAAGAGTTAGAGGTTGCTGTGTGCTTTGACGCCATGGCACTCTAACAAGGGTGACAAAGTAAAATTTTTTTCTCTAAAAAAAAAAAAAAGAAAAAAAAAGAAGCCCATATAATATGTGTTATGAGTTGCACTAGTTTGGAGAAAAAGCACACTCTCTTCTTCTTTCCTTAATTTAACTTTGTCCTTATGACACTTCCATAACATAAACTGTAGTGTTCCATGTAACTTAAGTATAGCACAATTATTCACCTGAAGAAAAATAGGGCTGAACAAAATGGAAAACATATTTCCTAATTAATCTCTCAGTGGTGGGGCACTGGGGTTCATGAGGCTGTCTTTCAAAGAAAGAATCAGAAAAGGACAAAAAAATAATAGTTCTCAGTTAAGAAGGAATGCCATCTGTGAAGTTTAGGAACTAAGTTGGATACTAAGGCATGGTTAGTCCTCAAAGCAAAGGAAGATAAAGATAAACCAGGAAGGCCTTTGTTATTGTAAGGCAAAACTAAAAGACAAACAAGCAAACAATAATAGCCAAAAAAATATTTGATCTGCGCACAATTGAACTGGCTGCATATAAATTAGCAATAGGTTTGAAACAGCAGCACTGTTTCAAAACTATACACACATAAGCTTAGAAAACATTTCGTCCAATTCTCCATTAACCACTGAGAACTATTCAAGAGTATGTCCTGAGCTTGTAGTTGCATCAATGACAGAATACCAAAAAAAGAAAGTCATGCTTTTAAAATAAATGGTTGTCTTGAAAGAAGAGAAAATATTCAAAAAGTAAAAGCACTTACCATGAGACTTTTTTTAATGTGAGTAACAGTGGAAATACTAGCAATGGAAATAAAATAATAAAGCCTGAAATTTGGGGATGAGATATCTAATTTCTTAATAGCCTCTTAATTTAGTAAGATTATGTTCACATTTAACTACTCATTGATCTCAATAGACTTCAGCTTAGAGTCATATAATGTTGAAACTGAAAGGAACCTTAACTAAAGCCCAAATAGCTCCATATTGCAGGACTTTGGCCAAAGAAGTTGTGGCTTTCTTATGAAACTCCTTACTGCTTTTCTATGATGTTGCAATTGACAATATAATTTACCTTACATGTTCTCTTTATTAGGAACCACAGGAGACTTCTTATTCTGATGTCTTAAAAAAAAAAAAGGGCGTTCATCATCTGCATAACTGGCTGATTCTTAGTCTTGTAGACATTCTAGATTTTTGTGTTATTTTTTCAGATTTTCTTTTTTGTGTTGGCTGCGAGAACCTCAAAACAATTTTTTAACTTATCCTTTGCAAGGTTTTATCATTATGTTATATTTTGAAACTCATTTCTAGCACTTTTGTTTTCAAGGCTGTTTTTAGTTCTTTTCATGTGTTATCTTTAATTTTGGTTCTTTCCCAGTATCCTTTACCAAACAAAGTAAAGAATGAATAAATAAATGAAAGAACAGGGTCACTCAATGTTAACCAGCACATCTGTGCCTAGAGTGCAAGTATTCTTTCTCTAAAACAACTGCTGGTATCCTCTCCATATTATTTGTCATCCTTATTAAAACAGATCAGTTTCACCCTGCCTCACTGAGAGTCATAAGAATGACTTACCTTTTATCAAAAAAGGGGGAAAAAGTCAGTTCTGAAAAAAATTTCTTTTAAATTGAGTTTCTTATTTAAAATCAAGAGGTGTCTACCATCGATAATGAAACATAGCATATATCTCTATATCTAATTATCTGTCTACAGTTAAGATGCTTTTAAAAAGTGTGAAGAAAACATTTAAAGACAGTAATACTATTTCAAGCTTTATTTGATTATTCCAGTCAACAAATCTTTCAAAGGACATTTAATTAAAAAAAAAAAAAAATGAATGGCTCAGACCTGTAATTCTAAAACTTTAGGAGGCTAAGGCGAAGCCGCAAGTTCAAGACCAGTCTAAGGAACATAGCAAGACCCTGTCCGGACAAAAAAATAACAAAAAAATAGTGATGGGTGGTAGTAGGTTCTTGTAGTCCCAGTTATTCAGGAGGTTGAGACAGGAGGATTGCTTGACACCAGGAGTTTGAGGTTACAGTGAGCTATGATGATACCACTGTACTCTACCCTAGTTGACAAAGCAAGACTGCTTATTGAAGCTCTAATATGCCACCTAACAGCCCTCAACCAAATAAACAAGATAATATTAAAAAGAAGTAAAACATAAATTCAAGTAATTTCTTGAACCAGTTTGAGATATGGGCACACCTAGCATAGAAATCTGCCTAATTTTGATGTACTAGTAAAGTACTAGTAAAACAACTAGTACTAGTAAAGAACTCTTAATTAGAGTCAGCTCACAGACAAGGCTTTGGTTAATATCCTGTACCGAAGTTCGTAGACCAAATGAACTTCTAAAAGATTTGCGGCCTTGTATTTAGGACTGAGCAAAAGAGAAGATTTTGTATTTAATGAATGAATAATTAAGAGCAGTTAACATTTTAGAGTACTTTCTTCATGTCAGATTTGCTTCAAATTGCATTATTTCCCACCTTCTCAAGTGTAAGCAGTAGTAATATATAATTATCCTATCCTATCCTAATATAATCATTCTAGCCTAATATAATTATTATCACCTTTACAGATGACTACATTGAGGCTTAGAAAGATCAAGTACCTAGTTCAAAGTCATAGAGCCAGTTAAGTGTTGGAAGTTAGTGTGCCTCCAAACACCGATTCATAAACCCTATCCCATATTACCGTCTGTGCTTGTACGTGGGAACATTCATAATATGTGGCTAACATTTCATGAGAAAGGTATTCTTCCAAAGACTCAGGACTTTACTACTATATACAATGAAACATTGATTAAAGTCTAATATATTTTTGCTGGAGCCCATAGTTCAGTCTTAAGTTTCAAATTAAGTACATAAAAAAATCCATCAAATTTAAGTTGCAATGGAAAAAATAATATCACTTCATTTTCTAGACAAGCTAAACATTTAAAAGGCTTCACAGTCCACATTTGCAAACCCAATCTAGTATATTTATATAATATTATGTCTAGTATTACACTTTACACATTTATATGTAAATACTAGCAAAAGACTACAACATTTTTTAGAGGTAGAAATAAAACTGAAAACTTTGGAAAAAAGGATTTTATTACCTATCCATAAAGGTCAAGTTTACAAGAGAGATGGAATATATTTATGCTATGGTAACTTGATCATGCACAAAAGAGGTGATACACTCAGAGGCTCACATTAATTTAATTAAAAATCTGCTTAGGGTTACTTCAGGTTGGAGAAAAGCACAAAAATAGAAGTCGCAAGGGAAGATTTATATTCTTGATATTACCACCAACAGAAACTCTGGATAATATAAAGATTGGTTCATTTCCATGTCAGAAAGCAATCAATATAAACTAAATGTTGAGATATACAATGCTTTTATTAGGAAGAGAATTACCTATTTATAAAATTTCTTTTTTCTGGGCTGATCCAATAGTTCCCATTCAACGAATTCTTACAAACTTAAGCACTTTTTATCTCAAACTATTTAATGCCTATAGCAATCAAAATTATTTTACTTAAAATTACCTATGAGGAGTTCCCTAATGAGAACTGTACTTTATAAATTATTAGATAAAATATCATAGGCCTAGGCCTGGGTGAAAAAGGCATTTACTAAGAGCGTTAGGTTGGAAACACTCCTGCAAATAATCAGAATGTTACCCTCAGTGACTAAACGGAGGAAGGAAAGAAAAGTGGAAATAGTGAAACAATTAGAAAAATTAGTCTTTATCCAGATCCACTGAGAATAAAAACACTTTACACGAGGATGGTAATTCATAATTTTTCACAATGCATTTCATTAACTCTTTGAGACCCATAAAAACCTTTAGAGGTGCAAAGGACAGACAGTATCATCCCCTTTTTATAAGCTTTAAGAGACCGTCTTACCCTAGATCAGCAGTTCTCAACCCATGGGTTGCAACCCCTTTGTAGCAATGAAAATACATCCTGCATATCAAATATTTACATTATGATTCATAACAGTAGCAAAATTACAGTTATGAAGTAGCAACGAAAATAATTTTATGGCTGGGGGTCACCACAACATGAGGAACTGTATTAAAGGGTCGTGGCATTAGGAGGCATTAGGAAGGTTGAGAACCACTGCCCGAGATGAAAATTTCCAAGTGGACAGAGGAGCCCTTTAAGTCTAGAACCGCTATTTCAAGTCGAGAACCCTTTTCAGGTAATATACTATCTCATCAACATAGTCTAGAGTCAAAAAGGAGGAGAATTGGATGCCGGTAGATAAAAAAATTAATCCATGTTTTTCATTTTGTGATGTGTAATAATGAAAAACTTATTTTCAAAACACTTATGGAGGGTCCAAAAGACTAAAAAAAAAAAAAAAAGTCCACATATCTGATAATAAAATTAAATGGAATACAGGTGAAATATTTAATATTGATCATAATTATGAGCTATATATTAATAGACTTCTAAAACAATTGAAGAAATTTATTTTTATCCACTTAAGCTATAGTGGATTAAAATAAGGCCAGTTTCTAGCCCGCTTACAATTAGAAAAAAACAGACAACGCTGTATTGGAATTGACCCATTTCTTGCATTTAAGTCGATTCTAACTTTAACAAACAATTATGCCCTATGTGGTAACATTCAACTACATGACAGGAACTATGTGAAATATTGGGACAAAAAGACAATACAAGAATTACCATTCTCAAAAAGTAACTGTCTATGGATTCTAAGTTAAGTATATACCAATTCATTGCCAATGGTAATATGTATGGCAAGTTAATAAATCAAAGAAAGTAGTCCATTAATTTTTTTGGAAATAGCATGGAAGAGGGCTATTTCTAAAAATATTTTCATTTACTTCATCACTTCTATTTATAAAATGTACTTCATTCTTTTATCTTTCCCCCTAGATTTTGCTTCAAAAATAAGGTTGATTATTTTTTTTTATTTGTGAGTGCTAATTCTACTACTACTACCCTGATTACTGCTACTATTAATTCTACTAAATCTACTAGGTCTCTGACACTGGGCCCCGTTGACAAGATAGACAGGAGGTATATAGGACACCTATAATTACTTTCCTCCTTAAGCATCAAGCTTCAATACACAGACCTTCTCTGTATGCTTTGCTTATAAATTAAATGGACTTACCTATTCTATATATGTCATGGACTTTTTAAAATTAAAAAGTTTCAGCAAAGTTTATAAAAACAGCACAATTATAATGCAATTTGTTTAGTCCATCAAATAAGCATACATTCATTGGTCAAAAATCTATGTACAGAAAAATTGGAGAAGTATTCTTAAAACTCAGCTTCATTATTTGGCAAAACACCCTCTTTTATGTTTACATGGATGGAGCTGGAACATATTCTTCTTAGCAAAGTATCTCGAGAATGGGAAAAAAGTATCCAATGTACTCAGCCCTACTATGAAACCAATATATAAGCACGTACACTTCCATATGAAAGCTCTAACCCAACTACAGCCCAAGATGAAGGGGAAAGAGGAGGGGGAGGAGTATGGGCAGAGGGAGGGTAATTGGTGGGACCACACCTATGGTGCATTTTACAAGGGTACTTGTTAAATCTACTAAGTGTAGAACATAAATGTCTTAACACAATAACAGAAAATGCGCGAAGGCTATGTTAACCATTTTGATGAAAGTATTTCAAATTGTATATGAAACCAGCACATTGTACCTGATAATTGCATTAATATACACAGCTTTGACTTAATAAAAAAAAAAGAAAGAAAAAGAAAAATCATGCAAACACAGCTTCTTAATACTTTTTGTATTGAGCTAAACTTTTTAGAAGTCTATGGACCTATTAAACTAGATCTGTTCAATGGCAAAAAAAAAAAAGCCAAAACACAAAAGCCAAATATGGAATGACCAAAATCAACCAATGTTTTTATAGAGAATGCCAATACTGCTCTAATGAAATCCATCCTTGTGAAAACTTCCACCCCATTTTTTAAGGTTCAAAATCTGTTCCCTAAAGGAATGGAAACATTATTGGGGTTGCAGATTAAACAGGCAGAATGTAGCTCCACACTATAAACAGTTTTTCAATTTGCTTTTTCTTAGAATTATCATTCACTCTCAATAGCAGGCTCTACGACGATTTGTTTTTCTAAATTTTAAAACATTTATATTTTCTAAAATTAAGAAGCTACTGGAATGCACAGAGAAATTTTTAAAAATCCATATCAGACAGAAATAGCTGCCTAAAATATCTTAGCATATTTACTATCAGTATTTTCCTAAGAAAAATAATTTTCTTGATTTTACTACTAGGAGTCATAATTACTGTAAAGAATTAAAAAAAAAAATCATGTTGTGGGAAATAAAAAGTATGGCAAAATATTTTTAAACACCCAAAATCCTTATGCAAAAATAGCTAGACTTGATATTAGGAGAACTTCATTGCTGACTTCTTACTGGGCATACATGAGTTGCATGGATACAAGGATGGTAGGTGATATCTTTGGGCACTGAATCATTACATGAAGTACTTTTTAAGTATTAAATTTGATTTCCATAAAGTATAACAGAAGAAGAAAATTGACGTAATATTAAAGATTGTGGTAAATTTATAACATTTCTTTATGAACAGAGATAAAATTTCTTTAATTTCCTTTTTTTGTTTAAGAAAATAAATTATTGAAAAATTGGGAAATAATGCCATTCTCTTCATTTAAAACTACATATGAAAGAGTATGATGTAGTATGATTCTGTAATAGAAAGACATTAGTAATTCCTCTGTCCTCACCTAACCTCACTCTACTTCCTAATTTTTGAGTTTTCCCTTTTCTTATAATTGCCTTCTCTATGTTTGGATATTTGGTCACTTCCGTCATGATATTGTCCTTCGTATTAAAATAATTGCAAAGCTGAGTATTAGTTTTTTCGTGTATGGAGTCTTTTTTTATTTGCATTCTTTGTTTTTATTCAGTCATTGATTGTTACAGTGATTTTAGAAGCACAGCCCTTCCCTGAAACCCAGAAGTGTAGATGGATAGATGGTGAAGTGTACATGATAGATGACTGATACATAAACAATATAGGGTGCAAATCTAGATAGAGATAGGAAATCACTTTAAAAGAAAGCAAATGCCAAATACTTACACAAGATAATGTCTTAAAATTGTGCCCCGACTATTTCAAATTTTGCAAATGCCTCTTTACTAGCGCACTTAAAATAATTTAATTAAAGACAATTTTGTGTGGAAAGGATAATTTTATTTGTTTATCTTGTGAAAACTAGTTGCTAAATAAGCCAGTTTTAAGAACCCCCTTGTAGCTGTTCCTTATTGATGCTGGAATTTGCTTATAATCTTGAACTCCTCTGAATTTATAGAACACTTACAACAAACTACTATATCCAAATGAATTACACCTCCATTACAGATTTGATTTTCCATAGATGTGCTAACTTGCCAGGTGGAAGGGTAAGGAAAGGGAGACTCCAGGCATGACAATACTAAAATTGTCACAGTTGATTCCGAAGTTTGTCATCTGAACAGACTGCTTCCTTCAAATTCACCCAGAATAGCTTAACACAGAACACATGACACCACCTGTCTCAGCGAGAAACTATGTCTCACTATGTCTCAATTGCTTTAATTTATTTGCAAAGGCTGATCATGGCAAACTAATACTCATACTTTGGTCCCCAGGTTTCTAAGGAAGAAGGGAATTAGCTGTGACTTAGCGGGATACTCATTTAATTTCACAGCTTTGACTTAAAAATTATATATTCCGGTTCAAATGGTGCTATGGTTTTGACAAGCGATGCAACACTCTCAGCTACTTGCCCAGCAACATGATAAGTCACATTGAAGCTCAGGATGAAATAACATGTCTGACAAAATGGAAAACCTGTGACAAAACAACTCATTGGGAAATGTCACATTGCACTCATGAATCACAGCTCATCAGACATGCTTAGTACCCAGGAGGCTAGTGGGATCACCAGCAGAACATTTCCAACCAAGAATAATTAGATTTCTCTGGAAGCAGCTTTCAGAAGAAGCTTTCAGACTGTCATGATTAAAAGAAAAAGCTTACTATTAGCCATGACCGCAGTACACAACAGTCCTCCTCAGAGTAAATAACTGTGGAAATATCATTTAGAGGTAAAGGATTTTAGAAGTTTGCATGATAATTGAGAAATGAAGACTTTACTAGTCCTTGAAAGGGTAAGACGATAAACTATTGGAATACCATCTTCTGATCACAGGACTTGGGGGTGGGGAACACATGTGTTTATGGCTCCTCTTTCACAGCTGGTGGTCTTTCCCAAAGGAGAGAGGGCATTGGTTTCTGACTCGAATAAAGGCAAAATCCACAAATCCAGCCTCACTTAATCCATCTTCAAGATGTCGATAAGGAAGATTGCTGCCACATGCAATCATATAATTTAGGGGTGTGTGCTTTGCCAGAGAAGCAAAGGTATGCACAAAACTCCAAGGGCAGAGGAGTTATAAATAACTAGGTCTTTGGATGTGTGATAAAGAACTTGGCACAGTGATAATTCACAGACACACACCCAGTCACACACACATGGGTTTGATTTAATTTCTAATATTTAGAACAGATCATTGGGCTATAATTTGGAAATTAGTCAATTTATTAAGCGTGTTGTAAATGACACATAGAGCTGCCATTTCATGGGTTTTAAGGAAGTTAGATTAAGAGAGAAGAAAAGGCTGAACATGTTAATATTGTTGAACTATGAATATTTGCTTTATTATAAAGCAATCTCAGTAAGGAAGAATCTAGGAAGCCTATAAGTGAGTATCTTAAAAAAATTCCTCTAGTTTCTACAGACTTGGCCAGCAGAAATATTTAGAACTGAACAGTTGCAATATTAATTAGTTATTTATAAATGCAGTATCTAATTTTTAAAGAAAAATAAAGGTGGTCAAAATTAATTTAATTATTAAAAAATTGTGTGAATTTGAGGCCACAAAAAGCTATAGTGGAATTTTTATAGACTCTTCCAGGTAAAGAGTCCCATTAAGGCTTGGGTAGTTTGCCTTTTTCGCTTAAATGACATCCTAAAAGCAAATTAAAAGCAAAAACAGAAAAACAAACAAAAGAAACTTTACTTTTTATTCAAACATAAGTACTTCCTCAAAAAGACTAGTTGGTTAACAAGGTACTTATTCATACTCAAAATTCTTTTCTGACACAAACTGTTTAATTCAATTATCATAATTTGAATACCCTGATATCACTTACGCTGGAGCATATTCATTATAATGTTCAGAAATAGCCTCCTTTTTACTTGTCTTCCTTCCTTTTACAGAATGTATTTGGCTTCAGTTTTAGCTCTGTTAGCTTTACAGATAAGCAATCATTCAAGAAAGAACTACAAATCGGCCCCATGGTTCATAGCAAAGGCTTTCATATGTCAATTCAGTGAATTCTTTATTTTTCTAATTTATAAATGTGTTGGTAAGAGGTATGAAAATTTAGTATCTGCATCAACATCAATATCAGTATATTTTGTATCGGTAAATTTGGCTTAATTTACTGACCAAGATACATTAAAAAGGTTTTTACTTACCTTACTTAGAGTTTCCATTTTATCTTTCCATTATATCTTTACCTTAAAATATCTCAGAAGCAATAAGATCACTTTTAGGAAAGGAAGATTTGTCCTTTTCTAATCATACAATTTCACCATACAGATTTCTAATGTGCAAAGACAATCAAATCAACTAGACATGGCCATCTGGAGTTTGAAACCACCCAATAATGAAATAACTGTTAAATGTGTCAGTCTAGCCCCCTGAGTGGCATTTTCCCTTGTGTCATCATGCTAAGTACTAGGGGATGCATCCATCCCATAATCTGAGACATCTCAGCCTTTAGGCAAAAAGTAGATAGAAAGCAAATGAAGTTTAAAATACAGAAAATTGATTAGAAATAGAATTGAATTAACACCTAGAAATTAGATTGCTTATTTAATTATTTCATTTAGTTTTCATTTTCCTTCAATTGCTTTGCAATCTTTTGTAATAAATGAAGCCAAATCACACAGAGAAAAGTTTAAGCTTTCTCTTCTTCATAAAATTAGCCTATTGTCTAAACTAGAAATGTGAAAATATCTGGTATACTATTAGCTTTTTTTTAAGGTATATGATTGAAGTTTGAAAAAGACCCAGTTAAATGTAAATGGTTTTATAGTGACTTTGAATTTCTTCAATTTTCAATATAAAGAAAATGCCAAATATCTAAAAAGACTGTTTTTGAGGCAAATGTATTTTAAAAAATCAATATCAACTGAGATGTAAAATGCTATCTGAAATGCTACTATAGCTCAAGCTCTTGGAAGCAATACAGTATGGCTTTGTACAGAAAATATTAACCATAAAGCTATAAGTAATATCTATAACTGAAGCCAAAAATATGGGATGTTGGGGAAAAATAAATAGAAATAGTAAACGATAAGGCAGAATTCTCATGCACACTATTAAACAGTTGAAGAATGATAGTAGAATATTAGATTGGAAATTACTACCTCTGATAGGCAGTGGATCATCTGAAATCAGATGGAATGAAAGACTTTGGTATCTGTCGTAAAACAGGGATAATCAAAATGTTTGCATACCTAGTACTAATATTTTGAGATGAAAATATGAAGGTGGAGATAGGGAGTTGTTTTGTTTTTTGTTTTTTTGAGACAAGTTCTCACTCTATTGCCCAAGGCTAGAGTGGGTTGGTGGCAAGGCAAACTCTAACTCCTGGGCTCAAGGGATGCTCTTGCCTCAGCCCCCTGAGTTATTGAGACTATAGGTGCCCATAACAATGCCTGCCCAGCTAGTTTTTCTAATTGTAGTAGAGATGAGTTCTTGCCCTTGTTCAGGCTGGTCTTAAATTCCTGAGCTCAAGTAATCCACCTACCTCGGCCTCCTGGAGTGCTGGGATTACAGGCGTGAACCACCACGCCAGGCAGGGCCGGGAAGTTGTTCTTACACCTGCTGTATGTGCGCCTTGCATACACACTCAGTCGTACATGTTCCAGACTGGTCCAGGATTCTCATGACCACAAATCAAGTAAGCCTGGACCTGCTGTAGAAACTCACTGGTGACAAGGTGCAAAATGCAATCTCTACCCCCAAAATACCTTCTCTTTATAAGAGGTCCTGGAATTCCCTCATTAGTTAGTTAGGGTACAGTGAGAAATTCGATAGTCGACAATTCCCTACCAAATATAAAATCCTCAAAGATAATTTTCCAAGTTACTACCAGTGACCAATACCATAGTTCAATATGTCCTCATCTTTTTCCAGCCCACAATCCTGAGAGACATGACATGACATAAACAGTTTGACACCATTGACAGCACCACCATTAACATGTCTCTACAGGGGAAATACCATGACTACTATAAACCATGCAGCCCATCCCCCCGCTGGGGCTCACTGCTCAACATCAGTCTGAGGTTTCTTTCCCACGAGAAACTTCTTCAGAACAGCTACTGGGCAGCATGAGACTGATCAGTTTGGGAAAAGGGATCCAATGTATGGGCATTATCAGCGAGAAATAAAGATGTATTGATTGAACTGGACTTAATTTCCATTTAATTCTGGATTATTTAATATTTTATTTCTATATACATTTCTACGTTCTCCAGTCTCTACACAAAAAAAGGAGAAAATTCCTGCTTTGTATTCTATGATTTCAATAAGATGGCATAATAAAAAGCATCTACCAGCATACTTCAACAAAATTCTTCAAGGGAACTCAAAGATGTTTTATTTAGGATCATTTTCCTAAGCAATACCCTGCAACAAAAGTTAACCATCCCATGTCAGCCCATGTTTTCTCCACAAGCAACTAAAATATGCTTGCACAAATCATCATAAAAAACAATTTTAATACTGTGTAGTATTTCTAAAATTTTCCCCAAATTTATATTTTATAATGTTTAAATGTTACTAAAAAAGAAACACTGGCATAGTAGTGTTCTTGAATACTTGTTACTTAAATCAACAGAATTTGTATTTACTGACTCATTAGAATAGCTTCTACATAACATTATTTTTTTAAGTATACATCTTATGAGAACGCCAATATCTAAGTGGATTTGGTCACATACTTATTCATATATAACGGTTTTTGAAAACCAAACATCTGTGAAGTTTGGGATTGTGTCTCTTGTCACAATCCAGCTGAAGATTATCCTTTTTAAATAATCTATTAGAATGGAAGCAAACTTAGCTTCAGATACCCAAAGCATTGTCTAGACTACATTTTAATACCAATGTCACATTAAAGAAAAGTATGTTTAAACTAGGAATTAATGTAGCAATTCTGGTTTTTAGGTATAATGTGAATGATGTGAAGTTATTTCCAAATATTGACATTCAATATTATTTTAAATTAGTTAAAATGAAGAAGTATATAATTTTCTTGGGGACCCAGAAATAATTACATGTCCTTTACTTAACTTTTATCATAAAAGAATATGCTATAATTTAATTTTAAAGATTATGACATATTATAATAATGAGAGTCCCAGTGGCATAGCACAGGGGACTAAATTAACATGTTTTTAAATTGAACCAGTATATCAATTCACATTAGACCTACACATGCACCAGAGCTTCTAATAGATTTCAATGCTGAATGTAGTATATAAATTTCACAGAGATAATATTTCATAATTTTCATCATAATTTAAATCAGCTATAGCAAAGGGTTGACTCTATTTGGATGGTATTCTAAAAATAATCATTAATAACTAAACTTTTATAAAAGGTAATTTATGTAGTCAATTTGCCATTGAAACCCTATATTATAAAAATCTAAATATAATATTTATAGTGTTTATAAAATACCTTATCATTTCAATTGGTACATAATGACAGTGAATATTAGTTACTTATAAATATGCAGAAAAATGTAGTCATAGTCATGTATCTGTGCATTGTCTTTTGGTTTTCTTGGTTTTGAATTTCTTTCTTTTTTTTGTTTTTCTATAATTTTTATACTTTCCTATTGTATATGAAACCAGCACATTGTACCCCATGATTGCATTAATGTACACAGCTATGATTTAATAAAAAATATTAAAAAAATTTGTTTGGTAAATTTCAATGTGAAGTGTATTATGAATATTTTTTCTCTTTCCTTATACTCCTATGCACTCATATACATATTCATATCTATACTACATATTATGATACAATTATGGGAATGTGAAATTAGAGTCACGTGTTACAACTTTGTATGCTGAAACATTCACAATCTTCATATACATTTAACTTTCCATGAGGTACACTAGGTCAAGTAGAAATTTGGACACTTCTAATAATTATTTTTATAATAATAAGAAAGGTCTAAAGGTCATGTAGTATGAGCTAAAGATTCCATTTTAGTCTCAGTCACTGACCCAAATTTGTAAACATTCACAATTTTTTTCCTCTGTATAGTACATCATAATCGGAATCACGTAAACATTACCCATATAGCAGTAACAAGATGGAAGCCAATGGACACATTGGAATTGAAGTGCATAACGGTCAACAGCCCCTTATATGAAAAATTTACAAAATTATTTGTACACTATGATCCCAACTATGTAAAATAAGTAAATAGTAGAAAAAATAAATTGAAAGAAACATCAAGGCAATAATAGTGATAACTATATTGTTTCACAGACATTAATGCCATCTATTTTGGAATGATAACCTCTTCAGTGTAAAAACTTGGTTTATTTTTCATTATGGTACACAAGGAATGAGATAAATAAGTCAAATTTCCTTGAAGCTATTTTATTGCTCCTGAAAGTGTAGTGGAGTTTGGCAGATTTCTATGAGAGTGGAATGGAATTAATGTGCCCATGTATGATTACCCTTACGTTAGAACTATTGTTGTCTATCAGAGATTTAATGATGGCCTGTTTGCCCCATCCAAATCCTTCAGAGATTAGTAAGATTCCTCCTGAATGAATATAGATTCCAAAGTTTTCTACAGTCCCTGAAAAGACTCAAGGGCATTACAAATAATGTCTTATTTGTACAACACACACCATGACAGTGAGATTCCCAATCCTCTTCATAAACCACAGGCTTGAGAGTTTGACAAAGTTGCTATTCTTCATCCCCAATACTCTGGTGAGTGTTTCTAATTCACCCAACTTCTATACCTGATATTGCATGGAGCTAAAAAGCTAGATCATTGCATTTGTCACTGGTCTAAAGAATGACTTAGAGTTAGTTACAGTAATTAACTAAAGAAAAATAGCTATGGTTGCTCTACAAGAGTGGCAAGAACATCTTAAAATTAATTCCAAAAATATTTTTACAAATTGTTGGTCAAAATACATGATAAAAGCTGAGTGGTGCCATGATGTGGTTTTTGTAACCTGATGACATTACATAGACCCATGTGAGAAAATCTGGGAACTCTGGGATCAGCACAAATATATACACTAGAAAAATTATATAAAAACTACATTCAAATGAAAATCCTTGCCATTTCAAGCCCAAATGATAATTAGTAGAGTACCTAAAGCTATTGCATTTAACATTGCCATATTTTATAAGAAACATGTATGTAAATACACATACCTTTATCTATACCTATATGCATATATATAGACAGATATGCTTCTAAACTAAGATGACATAAAATTGTAGAAATTTATTTCTTATTTGGGAAAATCTGAGCTCCATAAAAACAACAAACCACACGCTATCTGATAAACTGATAAGTAAGATACAACAAAAATCAAGTAAAAGGAATTACTCAAACAATAGAAAAAAATATCACATGCCCCATTTTCTAATGTAAATATGTAATTAGGAAATATATTTTCTGTTTAATAAAGACAACAGGTCTTTTTAAATGTTGTTAATGATCTGTAATATTTTCTACAAGTATTATGTTCATTTTCTATTGAGACCCTATATGTATATCCCAACCTTAACTTCCTGTGAACTCTTTTTTTAAAAAATAGCTTTCTTGTTAATTATTTTCTTAAATTTTATCATTTATATAGAAGGAGGTTAAGATACATAATAATATAGGTATTATATACACCAAAGTATTATTAACATATATTTAAATATCTAAGACTCTGTGTAATACATTTATCAAGTAATATTGGTGTACATATCATGTAAGATTCTTTTTACATATTAGAGTACAAAATTTCTCTTGAAATATTTAGTGATTACTCTCAGAACACATGCAAGCCCTTGACATAATATAAGGTGACTATCTTTCTAGGATGAGGCACAAAAAACACCTTCACCTACAAATTTACTAAAATATGGTATTAAAATCATAACCAGGATTTATTCTGAATTAATCTGAATTCCACTCCAATCTGCCCAACCCCTTTAGACCTGGAGGATGCTCTGCTAGTGAATACCAAAACTTCCTTTTACCTCTCATCCCAGAACCCTATAGCAAAACATCAATTTTGGAGGCGCCAACAGTAACTACAATGTAGAGTTTTCATTATTTTAGCATTCCAATACCTATCTGCTGTTGAACAAACAAGGGATAAAATGTCACGGTTAATCAGAACTGGAGCAGGTGTAACTTCAGAACTTACTCAAAGACAAACAAATTTATCCTGAAAAAAATGGTGCAGAAGTTAGTTACACAGTAATCTTCTTCTCGTTGACTGCTACCACCCTGAAAGTACCATTCATTCCAGAGTTAGCTTTTTGTGGTGGTCTGTCATCATCTTTCACTAACCATCACACCCCCAAGGTTAACTCAAGGTTTCCTCTGTTCCCATTAGTGTAGACTCTTTTGGTTTCCCATTAGTTTAGACTCTTTTACCTGACAATGAGCAAACCAGCAGGCATCTTATTGGCATGCATGGGAGAGGGCATCTTGAAGCCTCACAATGATATCTTCTAAACAGTACAGTCTATAAAATAGTTAAGATGACACGTGACAGGCGCATGATGAGTTATATCTTCATGTCTACATCAGTTGTTCTGAGTCTTCTTTTACACATTTTTTTCTTTATACGTATGTCATGTGTAACATACAATTTCAGTTTAAGCTTCTCACAAAGCCACAGTAGGCAAAATAATACTGTTTGGGGAAATAATAGATGTAGACAGAAGGGGAGATCCCTTCCCAAATTTAAAGGTAGAGTGTTGCTTTTGTCCATTTTCCCTTTCCTTCTTTCCTGGGTAGTAAAAGGGGCTGGCAGTGCAGTATTCCCCTACCACAAGAAAAAGCAAATATGGGGTAAAATTTCCAGTGTGGACCATGGAGCAGAAAGACAAAGAGGCTGGGATCTCTAGGACATCCTTGAGCCTCTCCACGAGGCCCTGGTCTTCTAGTAGCATAAGACAAGTAAAGTCCTTCTGTTGAAGTCTCTGTAGTAGGGACTTCTGTTACTCGTGCAGGAATTCCTAAGAGATTGTTTTTAAGCATAATTTGAAATATGCCTCTTTGGGATATTCTAGACCACAGTACATGCTTCTATCATGGTTCACCTCCAGTTCTGGCAGTCATAATTTATGGACCCCAAAAAGAGACAATTTATCTAAAATTTTTCATATGAATGAGAGTCTAGGAGATACAGTTAGATTCAATGAATATCTAAAATTAGGGGACATTTTTGGTTTTTATTCTGCTAACAGAACATAATGATTAAAATCTGAATTATCTTGACGAATACACAATAGAAAATTCTAAAATATTAACAGAGAATGAAAAAAGTAGCTGACATAGCAATAGCTCAGTTGGTAGAGTGGAGGACTGTAAAAAAAAATAGCTGACAGACTAGTGCTCAGATTCTTATGAAATAATGTATGATTTTGAGTATTGATTTTCTTTAAATGATTTTTCTACTAGATAAAAAGCATACATTTGCAATGTTTTTAAAAATTATTTGCTCTGATGATACTTTGTTTGAGAACTTCTGAAATAGCTCACAGGAAAATCCTAAACCTCTTGATTTATAGTATAGAGATGACTTTTACCAAATGCTTAGATGACTGGTGTAAACATTGTGACTTACATCAGATACTAAGAATCAATTTCTCCCATATTTAACTTTAATGTTAAATGTCTCTAGGAAACAGAGACATTATCCTATTCAAGGTATTTTCAGCTATGCTATACTGGTGGCATAATGAGAGAAGTTCCTTCATAATACATCTCTTTAAATCCATAGATATTTTAAAAATACAGGCAATTATATCCAATTGAATTCAGCAGAGTTGTATGAGGGAGCAACCAGTAATGAAATTGTAAAATGGGAGTTATTTGGAAATTGAAAGCAAATGTAGTAGTCCCACAGGACATTTCCATTTATTTAATATTAGCATCACCAGTAATGTAAAGCTTGCTTGAGATAAAGCAGGTTATATAACAAAAGAAAAGCAAGAATGTTGCATTCCAATTCTTGCTGTAAATTATGCATGTAACCATTTACATGACTGTAAGATTGTCCAATGGACTAGTGCTTAAATCTCTCCAAAATTGATATGTTAAAATCCTAATCTCCAATACAATGATATTAAGAGATGGGGCCTTTGGGAGGCAATTAGGTCACAAGGGTAAAGCCTTCATCAGTAGCATTAGTTCTCTTATAAAATATACCATGGAGAGATTGTCCCTCTTTCCACCATGTGAGGACACATTGAGAAGATGGCAGTCTGTGGCTTGAAAGGACCCAATGAGGCTAACACCCTGGTCTTAAACTCCCCAGGTGCCAGAACTGTAGAGAAATAAATTTGTGTTGTTTACAAGCTACCTTGTCTATGATACTCTGATTTTGCAGGACAAATGAGACAGATTGAAGAAAAAGAGCTAAGCAAACAGAGAACAAAGTATGTGACAACTGTGTGTAAAGCAGATAGAAATAAATACTGGCAAACATATAAAAAAGATACTACTAGATGTAGAACTTCTGGTGTGAATTCAAAAATTTTTAAGAAGCTATCTCAACACTAACATTTTCATTCCTCAGAAAATCATGCCATATAAGGTTCATTATATTATAACAAATGTATTTCTAAATTTGACCATATAGCTACTAAACTTAATTATAATTCAAATCTTCACCAACATTCTTGGGCACAATAATAAAGAATAGTAAGTTTCTTGATGCACACTTAATCGCTCTTGAATAATCCTTGAAATGGTATCTTAACATATTGATGAGTAGAGTACTATCAGTCACATTCTTGGTTTGAGAGGTGACACAATATAGTATATCTTCAAGAAAGAAGTGTCACTAGCTTGAGCAAGAAGATTCCCCATCACTACTAGAAATAGAAAGATTAGCCAGCCATTGTGGCAGGTGCCTATAGTTGCAGATATTCCGGAGGTTGAGGCAAGAGGATTGCTCAAGCCCAAGAGTTCAAGGTTCTGTGAGCTACAATAACGCCACTGCACTCTACCCAGGATGACAGAGTGAGACTCTATCTCAAAGAAAAAAAAATCAATGTAAATATAAACTATAAAAATATAATTAATCCAAATTAATGTTAATTTTTCTAGACAAAAGCATTATTTTTAGTGAAATTTGATAGCCAAATTATTTTATTTTGTAAAATAGCCATAAAAGTAAGCTCTCTAAGATTGGTATAAAAGGATTTTAGCCCTGATCATCTCTTCTTCTGAAATATGCATTATATGGCTGAAAACAATTTTGTCCTAATTGAGACATGGAATTTCACAGCATTGAAACCTTAACTGACATGACAGAATGAATAATCTGGGGATTTTCGCATTTTGTTTTATTTGCAATTCAAAATATCAAGCTTTATATATTGTGACAGCAACATAAGGAATTTGCTTCATTTTTTATTTTTAATTACCTTAAAAATAAAAAAAAATAAAAGAATCAGTGTTTGGTGTAGATGCCCATACCAAATTTAGTTGGTAATAACATTTTTGATAGCCTCCATAATAATTTTAAGAAGCGTAAGGCTTGATATTGCAGTGTGCCATTAAAAATTATGAAGTGTCACTGAGATTTTCTTTATCTAATCCCCTTATTTTGGGAAGCAAACACTGAGACACCAAAGGGTTAAATGGCATGTGTACGTTGATGTAGTTGAACTTGGACAGCAGCAGCTCATATTCTTAGCAGGGCAACAGAAACTGGCCAAACCAGTCTTTAGTTGTGGCTCCTGTGATTTTGA
Organism: Perodicticus potto; assembly: GCA_963574655.1. Taxonomy (NCBI): domain Eukaryota; kingdom Metazoa; phylum Chordata; class Mammalia; order Primates; family Lorisidae; genus Perodicticus; species Perodicticus potto. The sequence continues at coordinate 19,857 of CAUYRH010095210.1, forward strand.
TTTGCAGCTAATTTCTTTATTCTCATAAATATGTATTTGAGATATTAATTATTTCATACACAATTATCAGAAACAAAAAATAAGTTCCAGGCAAGTAAAAAACTTAAAAGTGGAATCTTTTTAAAGGCTTTATTTTCAAAATACTGTATGTTAATGAACTTTACATAGTTTTACTCAGAGCAGAAAGAATATGTCAATAAAGTTTAAATTACACCAGGCAAAGAGAAAGCAAATATTGGTTATTCAGTAATACAAAATAGATATAGAAGACATAATTTAGAAAACTAAAATGGTTTTTCTTTTAAAATATTACATATTAAAAGTAAATTAAAATTATATTGTTGGTCTTCCTAGTTCTTTTTATTAAGGCTTACATAGAACTTCACCTTGGAGGAAGGGATACTATCACCTAAGATCTAAGCTGTCTATAAACATGTAAGTTGTTCTTCTAAAAATTCAGCCTATCAAATGGCCAGAACGATCCCAGGCAGTAACAGAATCTTATCAGTAAAGCTTAAATTAGATGCCAACAGTTTCAAGGTTACTGGAGGGAAGCCATTTCAACTAAACTTGTTTTCATTAGATTTGTGCCCTTGGATTCTTTATCTATTATACATGGACATCCTTTTAAGAAACACAAGAAATTATATGAAGTCTATCTGATAAAAGTCCACTGAATAACCAGCTTCTTGTGGTTGAGATTTCTAAGCTACATCAAAAAAAAAATTCCAATGTAAAAACAATAACTATTTTTTTCTTTATTGTGTATTAAATATATTCAAATACATTTAATTTTAATTCAAGATCTGCTTGATTTTGAGATAGAAAGGAAAATAAACTCAGTACTCAATTAAAAAATTAAAGGGCATTAAAATATCATACTTCACTAACATTTCAAAAGATGTTCTATTCATTTAAGAAAAAGTCTTTTCTAAAGGAGTGACTTTATATTTCTTCACTTCTTGAGGAAATGTCAGAAAGCAGAGAATTGGTTTTGTAGACATCGAGTCAGAATATCAAATGTTTGTCTAACTCACATTGAACGATGCATTTAAACAAAAACAAATCCCAAACAACAGGACCTTATATCTCTACATGAACTTTTCATCATATTAATTGTGCAAATATTAAATCACTTTATTTAAAAAACTACATCATCACTAAAAAAACTGAATTTTGCAAATTTTTCTACCAATAAATAAAAATTCAGAAGTGAGAATATGAAAATTATAAGATATAATTTAGAAGTAATTTGTGTATAAGGGGAAGTTGTATTTTATATAAACATAAAATTTTTCTTATTGTGGTAAATATTTCCATTTAATAATAATAATATATTTCTTAAAACAATAATAATAAAATTTCCCATCTCGAACGTTAATTTCTCTTAACTTTTTCCTGAAAATGTTTTGTAAAAAATAAGATCAATCGCAAAATTCCAATATTTATATTTCCCAAAACAAATATTTTAAATGCCTCATATAATTTTTTTAAAAAACCTATTCAGCTAAACTTGTGAATAATCTATGAATTAAATACTACCTCCTAATTATTTTTTATGTTCTTTATATAAGATGAAAATATTTTTACAACTAATTAAATATAAACTTTCACTCTCTTCATATTTCAAAAAAAGTGGCATTGTACACGTTACATTTGAACTGGACAATTTTAATTGTTTAATTGCAAAAGCAGAATAGGAGGGGTTCCGAATTTTTTATTTTAACCTTTAAGCAAATAATTCACTATTGTTAAGCCAACCAAAATCTGGTTACATTTTTATTTGTAACTTATATCATTTGCATATCACTAAGAAGTATGAAATGGGTTATATCTGGAAATATTGACAGCACAAGGCTGATAAACCTACAAAGTTCCTTTAGAAGACAGGTATTGTAATAACTCAGTGTAGCATAAGATATTCTTAGAAACCTGAACTCTAAAATAAATATTCTGTACATTTTTATTCTGGATACGTAAAACACTTCCATAATTTGTTCAGGGGATACAATTTTATTTGAAAATATTATAGAGAAAAATACTTCAGCTAGGAGTACTGATAACACCTTACATGCTAAACATATTTACAAGAATGAATGTAAATAAATGTAGGTGCTCCAAAAATCATTTGTGTCCTGATACATATTTATCCTTGTCTTTTATGATAAGGTCTCTTGCCTCCAATCCCACCACAGAGGGAAGTGGGAAGGAATACCTCCTACACGGTTTGATAGATCAGGTTGTGGACTGGTAGCTTCTTTACGGAAAACATTTAATTAAGGTCATTTCCGATTTTGAATCTCCCTCTGTGCAGATGAAAAAGCTAGCTGTAAGGAAGAAAAAGGGCCCCCCACTGGCCGTAAACAGGATAGAACAAATACCCTGCCACTAAAGTAGGAAACCCAGGCCCCCCTGCTAGCTAGTAATGGGGAGGAAGTTATCTCCTACAGACTTCAGAGATAAGTCCAAGAAAGGAATAGAGGTATGAGAGTCATAGGCACATTGAAAAGGAAAAGGAAACGGAGCTAAATCATTCATCATGGCTTCATTCCACTGTGGTGTATAATGCAGACAGATTCCTGAGTGCAAGATGGCTGAGGCTTTACATTTCAAAAATCAGAGCTGGTATGTTTCTCAAAGGGACTGTAGGGTGGTGGAGGCTTTAATACTTCTACTATATTAGCAGTAAAGTCATATATCAATAACCCGCTTGCTTTGTGTACCTAATGATGAATATTAGACTATTACCTCACATTTATGAAAAAATGTTTCCCACTGACTCTCAAACATTAAATTACCACAATAAAGCACTTTATTAATAAATGGAATTCTTTAATGAAGAAAATATCATGAATTCTGAATGTTCCAAACGCATCTAACATTTGAAAGAACGACTTTGGCAGCCCAATTTATAGATTTGAATCATACTGTTAATCATGAAATTAGAATGGTGTTCTCAGAGAAAGTCCGAATCATCCCACATCTGACAGCTTCTTTGCAATGTTGTAGAAAATAAGTTTGAAAAACCTGATAAATTATGAGCCTATTCAATGATATTTGCTTCTGTGATATTTTGATATATAATCTCTGGATTTTTAAGTCCATGCTCATTGTCTTGAACTGAAAAATATAATTATAAATCATATTTGACAGTTCATTAAATAAATAGAAATAAGTCCAATGTCATAAAATTGCATTAGTAACTCTCTCCATTGGGTAAGCCTTGCATTTTGAAAACTCTCCTTCCCTTAAAAAACTGTTCCTTAGCAAGTTATTTTTACTTCTTTATATTGTTTATTGAAACATTTAGATTTCTACCAAAACTGTTTACTAGGAAACAATAACATTATTCCCTGTGATGTAACCATGTACCATGCTTTCTCTTCCTACTTTAGAGAGAAGAGAGAATAGTTTTTGTATGAAAGTATAAAGGTGAACTAAAGGTAGAAATAATTTTTAACACTAAAATAAAATTACCTAATCAAAAGTATAGGACAAAAACAGACAGTAATAACTACACATTTATACATTTAAACCTCAGAATGTAGGCTTACTTCAAATGAGCTTTTTATTTGACTATAAAATAGTACAGCAATTAAGCCAAAAGCACCACAGAATGTAAAGTAGCAGAACACTGCATAGGTTTCTCATCAATGAAATGTCTAGAGAAACAATTCTGCTGTGAAGATGTAATAAACCTGATTCCCCTTCAGCTGGGTGTAGTGCACAGTGAGGCTGTGCCGCCATTCTGATTCTTTCATTCTCTGAGAAGGAGCAATAATAATTTCCTACCTTCCTAACCACCCATAGTTGGGAAGAGAAAGATGCACTATCATTCAGGATTATAAATAATTTATTTCTAAAAGTATCCCACAAAAGACATGTGTGGATCTGCATAGGACTGGGTCACACCTTCTCCCAGTCTCCTTTCCCTCTCAGGAGCAGGGTAAGAATGTGCTTTCCCTCCCCTTTTGAATTAGAAGTAGCCATGGGACTTGTGTTAAGACTCAGCGTGTCCCTCTCCCTGCCACATGAGGCAATATGTTGTCACCCCTATCAGTTTGGAACCCAGGCGGAGCAATCCTTCCTCCATTGCAGGAATAAAATGTGAACACTTGCTGAGATAGACCATTGGAATCTGTAGTAGACCAGTGTAGTTCATTGCTACCACATAACCTAAAGCATTTTGCATCACAAAGGTCAAAATCATAAAGGTTATGCCCAAAGGTCTAAAAGTAAATATAAAACTTTTCTTGACATAGATGGCCTACTAGATATAAACCATGAAGACATTTCCATCTCACTTATACCCCAGTGCTGAAATCTACATTCTAACGACCAATGCAAGCGCTTTAATGTTTTCTGTTGTCCATTCGTTTTCATAAAAGGAAAATTAAACTAAATGGCAAACTAAAGGCACAAAAATTTTTACACAGACAAAAATGGTGACACTACTAAAACTTAACTGGTGTCTTGGACCAAAACAATAATAATATTGTATAAAATTTTTATTTGTCAATTGATTTCTAAAGAAGTGAATTTGACATTAAAAAATTATGGGGCTGTCAGCATTAAAGTCCCTGTTCAAAGCACAGATAGTAATTAAATGGCCACATGCCATGCATGAAAATACTCTGCAAACTGATATGTCATATCAAATGGAAATTTCTGGAAAACTAATAGATCGATTTGTTAACCATTAATAAGATGACAATTCTGACTTACATTCATACTTCAGGTTAAATTGACCAATCTTTGTCAATATTTGCCATTATTTGCTCGAAACGAAACATAACTTACCACATAGATTTATTTTTATGATGTGTCTTAGTCAAGATGTTTTCCTAATGGACTGTGGCTTGACTACATTTGCATAAGGCTATGTGGGGCGTCCTGCCCTCACTGGATTTCCTCTGGGATACTTTATACACTTCTAGTCTTTTCAATGTATGTAAGCTTCATTACTCATAATCAAAGAAAAAATGTATTCATTTTCATGTTCTCATTACACAATGAGAAAAATTATTTTGAGACCTCACCCTAAACAAACTATTTAACACATATGAAGCTAGATGTTCCCAGTGCTAGATGCACGTTAGAATCACCTGGGGAGTTTTTAATAAATGCCCTAGCCTGAGCCCTGCCTAACACCAACTACATTTGAATATCTACAAGTAGAATCTGAGTAGTTAAACCCTCCCACCTTCCCACTCCCTTACCCCCAAGTAAGGGGATTAGTGAATCATATGGTAAGCATATGTTTTACTTTTTATAAAGACTGCACATATTTAAAGTATACAATTTGATAAGTTTTCACATAGGTAGATACATGTAAAACCATCAAAATCAAGCATTATCATATACGGGATGTCCCAAAGTCATAGAAAATTACAGCTATATACATTTTTATTTACAAAATATTCATTACAAAATTTTGCAAAGAAATAACTAAAATGTAGAGACCATTTAACAAATTTTTTGTAAAATTTTTTTATAAAATTCAGTTTTTATCATTCTTCCTATATGTAATCTGATTTGACCTAGCTTTCCAGTTATAATTAATCTCAATGCTTGTTTATATTTATCACTATAGTTGTAGTCTGCCTGGCACTGAGTCCCTCCATGAACTTGGTATCCCACTCTACCTCACTGGCACTTTATGTAATATAGGCATTAGGTTAGATACGTTCAAAAACATCACCTGATATGCCAGGATTTATGAGTTATTCAAAGTCTTAGATGTAAAAGGGAAATAAAAGAACAATCAGGGAAAAAACCCACTACCCAATATATCAATTAACTTTTATAATTCTATCTGCAGTAGCCTACCCTTCATAATAAGAACCACTTCAACATTTAGAAAACAAGGGCCATTTTAAGCTATTAGTTTTGATATAGTATTTCCCAAACATGAACCATAAGGGCCCTATTTAGAAAAGAAAGATGTTCATAGACCTTCACTGTGGACTGAAATTTTTCTAATTTTAAAGCCACATTTAAGCTTCTAAGGTTTACAACTTTTATAAAACTATAAAATCTACAGAAATGCATAAATTATAGTCAAACCTACAAAACAACATTTATCATTTCCCCCTTCCTATGGAACTATAGTTGATTTTCTTTATTTCCCCAGACATGAGTGAAGAATGTCTTGATTGTGACGAAGTCAATTGAGATTAATGTTTGCTTCATTGATGGTTGATAAGTCAGTGCAACGACAGTGCGTTCAGTCTACTTTCCTTAATTATCGAAATGATCAAAACAATCTGACAACTGTTTAGTTCAAAGACTTTGTCATTGACAATGTTTGTGGGATATCACATTACATATCACATTAAGAGCTAAATACCTTGACACTTGGTAAGAAGCTATAGGTAAAATTCAAAAAGGGTAATTATAAAACCTGAAAGTCTGGTTTAAGTCTTTCTACTGAATAAAAGCATGGTAAGTAAAATCTAGTTTAGCTGCTTTTCTTATGATAAAAACAAGGAAAAAGACTGCAATTTCCATTTGAGCCAAATCTTGTGAAGCAGCTGCTATATTCATTCAATCTGATATCCGTCTCCCCAACACAAGTCTTCCGTGGATGTCCTCATGACTATTTCTAAGCAGCTCAGCCCTACTTTTTGACTTAAGAATTAAATATACAATTACATTCATTAACAAAATCCTAAAATTCACATGCTCATAAAATACTTCAGTATAAATATCTCAGGAAAACAGAGTAATACATCCTTTGAAGTAAATTATTTGGTGACATATGTATAAAATCATTTTAGAATCAAACCATCGTTTGTTTTTGTCTCTACAAATTTGGAAGCATTAGATTTCAGAGTACTAAACAGCTCTAACTACAATTCTGAGTTTGTCCCAGATACTCCAAGTTTCAACAACTTAGACGGGTCATTTCTAAGCAACATGAATTCCACTTCTGTGCTACCCTCCTCATGCAAAACTTCAAGAGCTTCTATAAATTACCAACTAAACAATATCTCCTCAGTCTGACTCACCCAGGAGATTACAAGCTCCTACTTATTCTAACACTGTGTCTTTTCAAAATAATGATCAGCAGACATTACTTTAACGCCCAACATGTGTCAGGAAATAGTCCAAATATGAAGATGCCATGCACATATTAATTAAATGTGATTAGATTCAGGCAATAGGGACAGGGTTTTATCTTCAAATAAATTAAGAAGATAAAAACTTGGTAATGGATTGTGAAGAAAATTGAATGGCATGCTGAAGAGTTGGGGCTTTTCTCTCAGCAGTGTGAAGTCATCAAAACTTTTGAACGGTTGACAATCATGAACACTCAAATATTAGGAAGAAATCTGGAGGCAGTGTGGTTTGTAGAAGAGAGGGAGAGAGTAATATAGAAATAATTAGAGGGTTATAAAAAATAAGAAGTAGATGTTTGTGGTTCTGAAATTAAGGTCACAAATACAAGAGAAAAGAGAAGTTGGGATAGATGTAAGGTTATAATCAACAGGATTTTGATGAAGGTTAGTTAAAGAGAAGACAGGGTAAAAAGTATAGAATGAAACATTCATTCAGTTAAGACTGTATACTGAGAGCCTGATAGGCTTCTAAAATTGATTAACACATAGTATCAGCCATCAAGTGGAACAAGAAATCACGGGAGGGGCAGGTTAGATGTAAGGAATGAACTTGTTAAGGTTTGTGATGCCCTTTGGTCGTGAAATGAAAACTATACTAATGCCAATTGGAGATACTGAACTTTGGAGAGTTCAAGCAAAAGATGAAAGATTTCTTTAATGTACAGGTTGAAGGTTCTATCTGTGGTCGGGAAATAGCTTTTTCCACTTCTTAACATGATGCCTAGCACACAATTGATTTTCAGTAAATGTTTAGTGGCTGGCTGGATGAATGCTGTATCTCAAATTCTAGTAGAATTTTGAAGTAGAAAATTTGTCTCAGCTTTTAAAACTTGTAACAAAGTTTTTAGAAATAAAAGGGCAGAGCAAAATAGTAATTCATTGGAGAAGAAAGTCGTATTTTGCACTTAAGTAAGGTAAGTGTTACAGAGGGTCACCAAAGGACTGAGAAGGAAATCTGATGGAGCAAATGTCTTAGATGAAGACAGTGTGGAAGATGGGGGGAATTGCCCTTGGGTAGACCAAGAGCACTAAACACTTCCTTCTAAGACAGGGAGATACACATTTTTCTGAAAGTCAAGTTCCCAAAAAGTGGAAATACCCATCTAAAATGGATCTTTAAGTCTTCTCGAGAGGAGCGTCAACAGCAGCACCATGGGTGAATCTGGATTGGGAAAGTCGACATTAATCAACTCATTATTCCTCACAGATTTGTATTCTCCAGAGTATCCTGGTCCTTCCCATAGAATTAAAAAGACTGTACAGGTGGAACAATCCAAAGTTTTAATCAATGAAGGTGGTGTTCAGTTGCTGCTCACAATAGTCGATACCCCAGGATTTGGAGATGCGGTGGATAATAGTAACTGCTGGCAGCCCGTTATCGACTACATCGACAGTAAATTTGAGGACTACCTAAATGCAGAATCTCGAGTAAACAGACGTCAGATGCCTGATAGCAGGGTGCAGTGTTGTTTATACTTCATAGCTCCTTCTGGACATGGACTTAAACCATTGGATATTGAGTTTATGAAGCGT
>CAUYRH010095211.1:0-10723 GCA_963574655.1 Perodicticus potto
TGAGACAGAGCCTCAAGTTGTCACCCTGGATAGAGGGCTATGGCATCACAGCTCACAGCAACCTCCAATTCCTGGGCTCAAGCGAGGCTCTTGCCTCCGCCTCCCAAGTAGCTGGGACTACAGGTGCCCGCCACAACGCCCGGCCATTTTTGGTTGCAGCCGTCATTGTTGTTTGGCAGCCAGGGATTGGAACCCGCTTTTTCAGGTTTTTGGGGCTGGCGCCTTAGCCTTTTGAGCCACAGGCACCGTGCCTGGGTTTTTTTTTTTTTGTTTTTTTTTTTTTTAAGAGACAGAGTCTCACTTTATCGCCCTCAGTAGAGTGCCGTGGCATCACACAGCTCACAGCAACCTCCAACTCCTGGGCTTAGGCGATTCTCTTGCCTCAGCCTCCCGAGTAGCTGGGACTACAGGCACCAGCCACAACGCCTGGCTATATTTTTGTTGTAGTTTGCTGGGGCTGGGTTCCCGCCACCCTTGGTATATGGGGCCAGCGCCTTTACTGACTGAGCCACAGGCGCCGCCCTGTTTTTGTTTTTTTTTTTGAGACACTATGTCACCCTGGGTAGAGTGCTGTGGCATCACAGCTCATAGCAACCTCAAACTCTTGGGCTTAAACGATTCTCTTGCTTCAGCCTTCCAAGTAGCTGGGACTTACAGGCGCCTGCCTCAATGCCCAGTATTTTTAATGTTTTGTGGAAACTGTATACTATTTTCTAGAATGACTGTACTAATTTGTATTCTCACAAGCAGAATGCAAAAGTTCCCTTTTCTCCACTTCCTCACCAGGACTTATTATTTTTCATTGGTTTGATAATAGCTGTTATAACAGTTGGAAAGCAATATCTCATTGTGGGTTGTGTTTTTTTGTTTTTGTTTTTTTGAGACAAAGTCTCACTATGTCACCCACGGTAGAGATCTGTGAAATCACAGCTCACAGCAACCTCAAACTCTTGGGCTTCAGCAATTCTCTTGCCTCAGCCTCCCGAGTAGCTGGGACTACAGATGTCTGCCACAATGCGTGGCTATTTTTTTTTTTTTTTTTGGTGGCAGTTGTCATTATTGATTTTAGCTGGCCCAGGCCAGGCCAGGTTTGAACCTGCCAGTCTCCGTGTATGTGGCCGGCACCCTACCCACTGAGCTATGAGTACTGCCACCATTGTGATTTTAATCCGCATTTCTGTAATAGTGATATTGAACGTTGTTTCTTAATGCCTGTTCACCATTTGCATGTCTTCTTTTGAGAATGTTTATTTGGGTCCTTGGCCCATTTTTAATTTTTTTTTTTTGAGGCAGCCTCAAGCTGTTTGTCCTGGGTAGAGTGCCGTGGCATCACAGCTCACAGCAACCTCCAACTCCTGGGCTCAATTGAGTCTCCTGGTGGTGGTGGTTGTTTAGGAGGTCCGGGCTGGGTTTGAATCCGCCAGCCCCGGTGGCCAGCGCCCTAACCACTGAGCAACAGGTGCTGAGCCATCTTCTTTTCTTCTGTAGTCTTATTTTTCTTGGTTGGAAGTTACTTAAGTATTGGAAGGAGTGGGAAGTTCAGTGCTTTTATAAGTATTTTTCAGACGCTCACTAAGCAAGTACCAGCGTGGTGTTTTACATTTATTAAAAACTACTTCTTGGATGGCTCAGCGCCTGTGGCTTAACGGGCTAAGGTGCCAGCCACGTACACCTGAGCTAGCGGGTTCGAATCCAGCCTGGGCCCGCCAAACAATGACGGCTGCAACCAAAAAATGGCTGGGTGTTGTGGTGGGCGCCTGTGGTCCCAGCTACTTGGGAGGCAGAGACAGGAGACTCGCTTGAGCCCAGGAATTGGAGGTTGCTGTGAGCTGTGATGCCATTGCACTCTATCCAGGGTGACAGCTTGAGGCTCTGTTTCAAAAACAAAAAACAAAAAAACAAAAAAAATACTTCTTGGAATCCTCAGGGGGGCTAAGCAAGCTTTTCCTCTGTGTTCATTGTGGCAGCTTAAAGTTGCTTGGTGCCTTATGCCCCTTAACTAGGTGGCCAACCTACCTATAAAGTGAGAGTGGTGACTGTGGCTCAGAGTAGGTGCCAGCCCCATATATCCATATATCAGAGGTGGTGGGTTCAAACCCAGCCTTGGCCAAAAAAAAAAAAAAAAAAAAAAAGACTCCTACCTACAAAGCGTTTCCTTACTCAGTAAACTATGTTGCCAAGTGAGCCAGAGAGCAAGAGAGCAAGGTGCTGCAATCCACATGCTTCCTGCCCTCACAGATCCTTCTGTTTGCTCACTGCTCAGGGTTTGGAGGTCTTCATGGGCTCAGTAAGGAAACTATAGATTTGCTTTGCTGTTGACCTTCAACTGGTGGCCGGGATTGTGGGTTGGCTAGCACTAGTTGCTACTTCCCTCTGCAGCTAATCCCCATCTGTTTCCTGTAATTTCTGACCTCAAGAGAATCCTTCCTTGTTTTCCAACGCTTAAAAATGTTCGCTTGTCTCAAATCTCAATGAAAATCAAGCTGGGAGAGGAGGGAGGACAGAGTGGGTAAATTCACAGCTATTGGGTTCAGTACATGGGGGGCATGGTTATAACCTTGACTCAAATTTGGGCAAAACCCAAAGTATGTAAACAAAACACATGTACCCCCTAATATCCTGACATTTAAAAGTTTGTTCATTATGTCAGTGGAATTTGGAAAGAGAAATTTAATTGTAATCTTGAAATCAGAGTCCCTCTGCCATGTGTGATCATTTGATGTCAAATGGAATGTATAGGGAATTTTTTTTTCTTTTCATTTTTTTTTAGAGACAGAGTCTCATTTTGTCACCCTCTGTAGAGTCGTAGCATCACAGCTCACAGCAACCTCTAGCTCTTGGGCTTAGGCAATTCTCTTGCCTCAGCCTCCTGAGTAGCTGGGACTACAGGCGCCCGCCACAACGCCTGGCTATTTCCCACATACATTTCAAATGATCTTTCTTGAATCATGCACACCCAAATCAGAATATTCTTAGTAATTTAAAGAAAAGCAGGATTGGGGGATGGAATTTAGAAATGGTTCTGTATGCTAGCAGTTCTTGGCCAAGTAAACTGCCTCAGTTCCATAGAGAAAGCAACATAATATACATTGTAGGAATTAGCATTTTTTCCTTAAATCAAAATGCTAATCGATTTACAAAACTCTAAGAAGCTAGGCTGCATCACTTCACTTTTCCTGCACTATGCATTTATCACTGTCATGTCATGAAACGGTGGTCAAAAGTACACCCACAATCTTCAAGAGATAGAACAAGTGAGATAGATGGTTTGACTGCTCTGAGAATCTAGAACTCGTGAAATCTCACCCACTTATTACTTATCTTATTCTTTGAAATTTCCATCATAGAACATTACCTGGTCAGTGTCCTAAAAAAAGGCCAATAGGACACAACACAGTCAAGGAAGTCTTTGGCTGAATGCAGTGGGAGACAAGGGGCATCCCCACACAACAGTCCCCAGTCAGTACCTAAAGTGTATACACTAGCAGTGGGATTACACATTAGTCTTCACAGATGTGTCTCTATGAAAATGAGCACTATGGTGAACACTATTATGGTAACTAACCAGATTTGAAGTAACTAAATCACTTAAAAAGGACAACCCAAGATATTTTAAAAGTCCAGGCTCAGTGCCTATAGCACAGGTTACAGTGCTGGCCACATGCACCGAGGCTGGTGGGTTTGAACCTGGCCTGGGCCAGCTAAACAACGATAACTGCAACAAAAATATAGCCGGACATTGTGGCAGACGCCTGTAGTCCTAGCTACTTGGGAAGTCGAAGCAAGGAAATTGCTTAAGCCCAGGAGTTGGAGGTTGCTGTGAGCTGTGATACCACTGCACATTACCGAGGGCGACATAGTAAGACTCTTGTCTCAAAAAAAAAAAAAAAAAGAAGAAGAATTTCAGTTAATAAACAACTGGGTTTCTGATAGCATGAGAATGCATAGGTAGATAAAAGATTTTTAGACATAAATCAATTTGAAGTACTGTTTAAGCTCTAATTTGGATAAGCTTGTAAAAAATACATGAGAATATTAGAGAAATTTTAACACTGGATATTTGACATTAAAAACATTAATTTTTTTGGCTCGGCACCTGTGGCTCAACAGGCTAAGGTGCCGGCCACGTACACCTGAGCTGGCGGGTTCGAATCCAGCCCGGGCACGCCAAACAAGGACGGCTGCAACCAAAAAATGGCCGGGTGTTGTGGCGGGCGCCTGTGGTCCCAGCTACTTGGGAGACAGAGGCAGAAGACTCGCTTGAGCCCAGGAATTGGAGGTTGCTGTGAGCTGTGATGCCACCGCACTCTACCCAGGGTGATAGCTTGAGGCTCTGTCTCAAAAAAATAAATAAAATAAAATAAAAACATTAATTTTTGTGAGGTGTAGTGAGTATATTGTGCTTATGTTAAAAATTTATTTACAAATGAATTGATGTGTCAGAATTGTTTCAAAATAAGCCAAGGGGTGGGGAAGCTGAGAATATAGATAAGAATGTTCCTACCTATTGATAAGATTGTGCCAGGGAAAGGGAACAGTGGATCCCAGTGCCACTCACCTTAAATTTGTCCCTAGTGATTCCTCGCACGTGTGATGGATGATCCTACCTAACCCCTAGTGATTCCTCGCACGTGTGATGGATGATCCTACCTAACCAACAGTCAGAGCGTAGCCTGCCAACTGCAAAAGGACGCAGTAGACTCTGTAGCCTAACAGGTATAATAGAGATTTGAAGGTGACCTCAAACAGCCTTAAGACTAATTATCACATGCCCCTCCCCCATGGGGTATTCAGATTCTCATGGAAGGTCTGCCTGTGCAGTAAGACTCTGGTCCCAAGGTGACCTTGGAACCATGAGGTAGGCCTGACCCAGGTGGCGGAAGAGAACTACTGGTTATAACCCTCACCTTTTCCTACTTGCCCTGGCAATGGAGGCCTGTTTGCTGCACACAGAGAATGTACCTTGCTCTTATTCTGTACACCTTTCTCTTCCTCAGTAAACTTTGTTTCATTCTTGCCTTACTTTAGGATGCCTGGTCACTTTTTTTTTTGGCCTGGTCTTTTTTTTGACTAAGAGCACTCTAAGAACCAAGGAATCAGGTTGCTGACCCTGACAGTTGAGCAGACAGGCAGCTGCCTTGAAACCCAACAATACCTGTATAATTTTAGAAGTTGAGTAATGAGTAAATGGGCATCATCAAACAACTTTTCTGTACTTGTATATGTTTTCAATTTTTCATGTGTTAAAAAAATGTAGTAGTGGGCGGTGCCTGTGGCTCAGTGAGTAGGGTGCCGGCCCCATATACCAAGGGTGGCAGGTTCAAACCCAGCCCTGGCCGAACTACAACAAAAAAATAGCCGGGTGTTGTGGCGGGCGCCCGTAGTCCCAGTTACTCGGGAGGCTGAGACAAGAGAATCGCCTAAGCCCAGGAGCTGGAGGTCGCTGTGAGCCATGAAGGCAAGGGCGACAAAGTGAGACTCTGTCTCTTAAAAAAAAAAAATGTAGTAGCAATGACTTTGAATTTAAATGTGCTTAATCACTAAATGTTATCTACTACTTGTGGTGATTTCTGTGCAAAAGTTGGGAAGGTTTAGTACAGACCCCAGTAAGATGAGTGTTAGAACCTGATTATTTGCCTTTGAAATAACAAATACTTAAAAAAATTACTTGTTCGTTTGTAAATGACACATTGAAGTGGAATGAAAACTGTAAGTTCCAAACATATTCCAACTTTTATATAAGACTTGCTTATACATATACTTTTATCAAATTTTCAAATAAGAGTAAGGAATACTTGATGCCCTACTATATGTTCTAACAAAATAAGAAAAATGTGATGAATGATTAGGTTTGTGAGACAGTATATTTCAGTTCAGAAATGGGTGTTGGAACTAGAACTCGTTTGATATTGTACATGATTTCCAACTACAGAGAAAAGATGCAGAATGTAGTGTTTGCTTTTAGTTTATTAATTTATTTTGCAGGAACCTTTGATTTTCCAAATATGTACTGTTTGGAGGTACGATGCATGCATAGCCTTTTAAAATGCCTTCGTACAATCTCATTACAAAATAACTTCATTCACAGCATACATGGAAATTTAAGAGAGACATGGTATTTACAAGACTTAAGTTCTTGCTGCTTTAATGAAGAAACTGATCAATTCTTTTACAGTAGGGAAAGAAACAGACACTGGGTGTCATTATAAATAAGAATTCAGAATTGTTCAGTCTTAAAGCAACTTTTCATGGCTTTAGAAATTAAAATTGAGTCATTCTATTAATCTCTGACTGCCTAAGCCATGCAAAATCTATTTGTATTAAATACTTGGGGATGCAAATAATACAGGAAAAAACTGTCTGGTGAATGTGAAAATGTCATCAGATAACTTTTACATAGGAAAATGCTGTTAATTCTTTCAAAAAGATACAGTAGTGGTGCAACACAGACAGTGCCCAATTCTGATTTTTAAAAGTAACATTTCAGTTGTCATTTTTCCTTCTCTACATGTATACAGACACACTAACATGGACTCACTCCAGGACGCATCATTGATTTTTAAAGGACAATTTTTCTATGCCTTATATTCTTGTTTTTGTTTATACTGTCAGACATTATAATTACCTTTTAAAAGACTATATAAAATTGAGTTGCCACAGAAATTTGGATATTAACCTTAGAAAACTGTGACAAAGCAAAGATAAAACTTAAGGAAACATTGACTTCTTTTAATAATTAAAAAGTACTAAAATTGAGACCAGCTCCTTAAAAATTAAACTGCTTATCACACTTCCCATTTCTTCCAGGGGAATAAACACAAATTAACAAGACTTTCCCCATCATTAATCTGCTCTAAAACTACATTTTTACAATGTGTTTCTCTGAAACTCCCTGCTGCTACTCTCTCAAACAAGGTCAATTATCAATTCAAAACACTTTACACTTAGAAAGTTTCTGGCTCCTCTATTACCACATTAAGCGCTTTTAAGAACTCTGAAAATTTAAGGGGGCAATGTACTTTAACTGGGCAACAGAATGGCCAACGTGCTTCCAAAAACCCAGTTTATAACACAATGAAATAATGTAAAAAGGATAGTCAGGTCTATATGTCACCAGATACATCAAATTAATCAAATTTTAAGAGAAAACCACCTACAAGAAACAAGTACACCGGCTGATCCACAGTACATAGCCACGTCAGCCAGGCATCATCCAATTTATATCCTATCACTTGCGTGCCAACTGTGCGTACCAATATGGCTAGGAAACCCTTTTGAAAAGGCACCTTTAAAGTTAAGTGAATTCTTGTTGAAATTGGTCATAGGCAAAGAAGCAATACATATGGGACATAGTTAAACATTCCAAATTTATCAGCATCAAATCATTTTGCCTATTTTAAAAACTGAATACGGCCTATGTTGGCATATGAAACTTACACACAAATTAAGGTGTACTAAACTTCCTTCAATCTCTGCTGCCTCATACCCCACCCTCTACACCTATCAAATACTGTTTTCTATCCTCCCACCTACCCCCCCACCCCCGTTGGTGAAAACAATGATTGACTAGATAGATCACCAAAGGACTGAAACCATGCATCTGCTGTATTGATAACAGCTTATTAACCTTGATGTATTTTCATGTGAGTTTTAAAGTCATCTACATGGTTTTGATAAAGCATCAGACTTTTCAGACATGCTACTTTGGTTTTCAATTGACACCTGCCAGTTGCTGCCACTTCAGCATAACACTATGAATATCGATAAACCTTTCAGCTAGAACATTAAGCAGTATGTAGACTATACCCCTAAATTGTAACTTAAAACCAAGTGGGGTTGACCATCTCTAAAGAGATTTGAAACCATACAAAGGCATATTACAGAACAGCAGGACTAGACTATTAGTAGAGACTGACAGAGATCAGTGTTACAAAAGCGTTTAAAGAATGCTGTTTTCAGGACCCAGTATTTAAGCCCATCTGCTTGCTTACCATTATTTTCACAGTTTTGCCACAGTTGTTACATGAGAGATGTTTTATCAGTGTAATTACATAAGTATACTTGCTTTGGAAGACGAGAAGATGTATTTTGGGGAATTTTTCACATATGAAAAAATGTTTTCAAAGCTGTAGGCAGAGTGTGAAATTACAACTTTAATGGAAAACTATGATGAGTTATTACGCCTTTGGTTTCATTATGTTGTTAAGAGCAGCTTGTTTATCCAGGTCTGCCAGAGATTACTACTAAATTATACAATGACAACATGAAGGGTGTATGTGTGTCTATACAGTGGGTCACCTATATAAGCAAGTGGATATTTCTAAGATTATAACCTCAAAATCCTTTAGAATGGCAAAAACCTAACAACTTTATTGCTGTTTATGTTCACCAAAATGAAATTCCAAAGTACAATTCTGAGCTATGAAAGAAATTCAACAATGGCAGAGATCTTAAATGACCTACTATTTTCCAGTGATACACCCTAGTGAGTCACATGATTTTACATCTCTTTAGTTATCCGCACCCTGAAATTCTGTTTCATAGGAGCGCTTGAACACCTGAACTGCCTGCACAAATTCAAATGACCTCTGAATGCAGTTATATTAAAAGTTCTTTGTTTCAAAGTCCTCTGTGTTTATCTTTCTCTTAATATTTCTTGACTATCCTTTTCTTCCCAAATAATGCAGTGTGCAACTTTTATTAGCCAACTGTAACTTCCCTCACATTTTGGTTTATTAACATATGTGCAAATCTTTATTGAACAGCTAATATTGATTTTTTTCTCAGCTAAATTAGAATTATGGCACAAAGTACTATCTGTGCTGTAAACATGAATCCATCACAAAACTGAAAGGAGGAAATAAACATTTCTTAAGAACCACAGCTAACTTCGATTTCCAAATGAATTTTGGAATGGACTTGCATTTGGCATACATTCACTGTGCTATTGGCAAAGTGCAGTTTCATGAGAATGTCACTTATAAAGTCATACTTTGAAGGACTTTATTTTTAAAACTGATGGCCTAATAAAAGCATGCAGTAACTTAAAAAATATATCTCTTATGTGGCATAAGTAGGTCTTAGTTACCAGTGTTGATACAGCTTGATGAATCACTGTACAAGCAAAAGGGATCTCATCACCTCTGATTGTACTTTCAAACAAAGGGCATGACATGCCTAATTCCTGACTGCTACAACTCACATTTTAAAACATATTGTTTATGTATATGTATGTATGTTGGAAATTACCCCTGAAAAAAAGCAGCAATTACAAATACCTTTATTTTGCCCACCCCCCACTCCAAAAAATCATATTCTGGGTGCTTTTTCCTGTCCTTCTCTTTAGAAGGAAGCAATGGGAAGAAGCATAAGGGAGCCTTGGTTTCCAGAGAGCTGCGACTAGGTAAGTCTGCTCTGGGATTCACAGTTTGTCTGCATAAACTGTAACATTACGGTGATTGAAAGTTCTAGTTTATAAAATGAGGGCTACTCAGCAGTAACTTTAACAATTGGGATTCCACAGAAGAGCTCTTGACTGCTCTGTGTACATTCTTTCAGGAGTGAATCCTTTTCTAGTTTCAAGTATCCCTTTCTATCTCTCATTCTGCAACAGAAGTTAAGAAAGAAAAAGAAACCTCCCCATTTTCCCTTTCCTGAGCACAGTGGCCACAGTGCCATTACTCCTCCCCACTGTGCAATCAGAAATGAAAGGCTGGGCAGATGAACAGATTCCCAGGGGTTCCCTTTCTTCAGGTGGTGCTTAACATTTCACTCTCGGCCTAGTGCAGACTGTTCCCAAATTCAAGTGTACCGTGGCATCTCGCACTGCTCGCAGCGATTTAGCGCCGGGTGGTTGAGAAAGGTACAGCTGTCACAATTCCATGGAGCCCCCTCATAGTCTTCATCTCGAGGCTGTGTCCGAGGACTCTGTTTGGAGCCAGGTAGATGCTCTGATGGGAGTTAGGATTAAAGAGAAGGGGGTGGGGGGAGGTAAAAAGATTAAATTGTATCCAAGAATAATTCAAATTGACAGGAAACACTACAAAAAGCAAAGGAAGTAGGGCGGCGCCTGTGGCTCAGTGAGTAGGGTGGCCCCATATCGCAAGGGTGGTGGGTTTGAACCCAGCCCCAGCCAAACTGCAACAACAACAATAAAAAACAGCTGGGCGTTGTGGCAGGTACCTGTAGTCCCAGCTACTCAGGAGACTGAGGTAAGAGAATCGCCTAAGCCCAAGAGTTGGAGGTTGCTGTGAGCTGTGATGTCATTGCACTCTACCGAGGTTGACAAAGTGAGACTCTCTTAAAAAAAAAAAAAAAAAATTCCAACTTTATCTAACGTGTAAGCCAGTTAGTAAGCACACCTACTAGAAATGCATAATTCAACAGAAAGTTTATGATACATAATCTACTTTGCTCTAATCAATTTATTTATGCTATAAGAAAATGGATATAGGCTCGGCGCCTGTGGCTCAACGGGCTAAGGCGCCAGCCACGTACCTGAGCTGGCAGGTTTGAGTCCAGCCCAGGCCGCCAAACAACAATGACGGCTGCAACCAAAAACGGCCGGGCGTTGTGGCGGGTGCCTGTAGTCCCAGCTACTTGGGAGGCGGAGGCAGGAGACTCGCTTGAGCCCAGGAATTGGAGGTTGCTGTGAGCTGTGATGCCACAGCACTCTATCCAGGGTGACAGCTTGAGGCTCTCTCAAAAAAAAAAAAAAAAGGAT
>CAUYRH010095215.1:0-12493 GCA_963574655.1 Perodicticus potto
GAGGCTAGAGGCCTAAAGGAGGAGACGGGGAAAGACCGGGAGAGGAACGGAGAGAGCATCTCTCTCCCCACTTGAAATCTCTCCCTCTACCAGGAGCTTTGGTGTTTTCTGTATTCTTTTCTGTAAATCAATTCTGTCTTATCACGGAGGGGTGGGGGTGGGGAAATAATGTAATGAAGAATAATAAAATACATATATTTAAAAGCAAAAAAATAAATAAATAAAATAAAACAGCCATTCAGATTCAGTAATTAGGTCTCAAAATCATGCAGCATAAAACTATGGCTTTCCAACACTCTAGTGAGGAATCTTGAAGGACTATCTTATACCTGTGTTGCTAGTAGTAATTCTTAATCATGATATTATTGCTCAATTTGAAAACAAGGGAACAGAACCAATGCTATCTTTGACACCAAGACCTCTGTCATTTAAAGGTTGTTGGCTGCTGAGAAGCTGGAAAACAAATTCTGAGCTCCAAAATATCCACAGAAGGAAAAAGGAACATTGGTCTACCTGTGGGAAGATGAGAACCAAAGAAACAGAGACACCCAGACTGTGGATTTTCTCTTGGCACATCCAGTGCCCAGCACAGTGCTTACCACATACTAGTGTTCAAAAGCCATGACCTGTGTGAATAAACAGATGAGGTAATCAACTGCTTCATCACAAGTCTCCCTTTAGATGGGACTTGGAATCTGCACAGATAAACCTCCGACTTCCTCATTCCGCCTTTGGCAATGAGTCACCTCGACTATTATTGTTCATCAGCCCATCGTCTTTGATTCTGCAACAGTAACTGCAAAAATGCTCAGCGGTAGTAAAAGGCAATCCAGCCCTCTGCCCTTCCACACAGATATCCTTTCCATGCACCTCCCAACAAATGGGCTAGATGTTGATTAAGGAAAGCACCTCTGTTTTCACAGACTATGTCAGCCCTACCCCCAAGCCATTGTTGGTTATGGCCTTTGGCTCCACACTTAATTGGGCGTGTCTAATACATTCTAAGCATTTGCCTGGAAATGTAACGTTAAACATTCTTCTGCCTTCTGGTACTCCTCAACAACTTAATTTAGAGGAAAAAATGTTTCAGAGGATGAATTAACTCTATCCCTTTCATCCTTCTATCCAGATACTCTAAAGTCTAGTCTAGATTCAACAAGAAGTTAAATCTAGCCCCAGAAGTGTGTGGGGTAAGATGGTCTTAGAACCTCTTCTCCCTTTCCCACTGCCTCCCACTGGAGGTTTTCCCTGCACAGCCTATGGTGCAACACGATCAACCTGCATGGACACAACAAGAGACACCCAGTGCAACCCCAGTGTCTGGATGAGAAAAGCTGGAGGCTGGTGCACTGAGCAGTGTGTTTAGGAGGGAGAGCTGCAAAAGGGACGCTGCTCCTGCCAGAGCATCAAAATGAATTGCTTGTGTCCTAAGGACGGGGCTTTTAATCTCATGAACTCTAAATGGTATAACTGATCAAATGTCCCTTTTCATTTAGGTTCTAGAATACTGAGAGAGAGATTTGAGGCCCACCTGTTACAACAGTAGCAGACCGTATCTATGGTCCGCATTTTTGTTTCAGCTTCATTCCTGGCCTTTTATATCTCCTCTAGTAATTTTTCTTTTTGCATCTTGCCTACTTCTATTTAAGGATTTTTTAAAAATTGAATGCATAGGCCAGGCACGGTGCCTCATGCTTTTAATCCTAGCACTCTGGGAGGCCAAGGCAGGTGGATTGTTTGAGCTCAGGAATTTGAGACCACCCTGAGCAAGAGCAAGACCTTGTCTCTACTAAAAATAGAAGAACTAGCCAGGCATGGTGGCACATGCCTATAGTCCCAGCTACTCAGAAGGCTGAGACAAGAGGATCGTTTGAGTCCAGTATTTGAGGTTGCTGTTATCTATGATGCCACAGCACCTATACCCAGACTGACACTCTGTCTCAAAAAGAAATTTTGAAAAATTAAATACATCCTTAGAAGTGCATTAAACATTTTTGAACAAGGGGGGAGCACAAATCATTAATTTTTTCAGGCAAATTAACATGAAAGTTCATCTTAATGTATTTTAAAAGGTATTTTGAATGTGACCCTTCTTCCCCAAACCTTACAACGTGAACAAGATGCTCTGATAATTTTCCCCCAAAATAGCAAGGAACAAGTGCTTCAACCCCATTATGGTTGAAAGATCTACAGGCAAGACGGCATTTAACGACCATACAGGGGAACAACCATTGGTGGGAAGGTGTGCAGTGATTGACTTCTGGCCACGCTCCAGACAACTGAGGGCAAATACCATATGTTTAATATTTTTATCAAAGACCAGCCCTAGCATAGTAACAAGCAAGGTGTGGAAAGTTTGACTTCAGGAATGCTGGGGACACAGAATGTCAGACCAGCCCAACACCAATTGCAGCTGGCACCCATAACGATCCCCCAAACCCACACCCACCACCTTGCTTGATTGATTCATGTAATTATCTCCTAAATGGATTGAGGAGGCTTCAAGTTTACCCAGAATGAAAAAAGCTTAAGACTGAAAATAAAAAAATAAGAAGAGTTGATACCATGCTGAATGCTGTAAAGGCAAGTACAGCCTGTACATTTTTAAAAGCTGAAACTTTAAATCTACTAGGCTGAATATTGAGGTGAGGAAGGGAACATGCAACAGATGTAATTCAATTCTTGTCTTATATGTTACTAAAATGGCATTGCCTGGTATTAAAAATTCTTATAAAATAAAAAAATGCCTCACAAACAGCATCAGAAATAAAACTCAAGTCTTGAAAAATTCAGATTGCACCTTCCATCCCAACCTCATTCCAAATCAAAATATGTATCTCTTTTATCATAAAATGATACACATACTTATGAATAAAAGCCCAAAGCTGGGCATATTGAAATGAGTTATCTAGCCTGCAAAAGCAAATCAGATCATTTCCTTTCATATCTCCCCACTCCTAGCAATTATCTGGCTGAATTTTAACCTCACTCTGAGCAGGGATGGTGCATCTGTTTTGCCCTGACTGAATATTGCAGCCATCCATATGCATGTTTTCCTCCCGTCTAAAAGCCCATCTCTGAATAAGATTTCTTATTAATTTCCTCGAGGAGATTTCCACTATGAGATGTGCTAGTTGCGTTGTCCCAAATGACCCACGTTCTAGTGGTTGCTAGTCATTATGTAAGTAAAGAGGGAACATCTCCTTCTGTGCGACTCAATGATTTAATAATTATTAATGAGACATTACGCCTTTGTACATTTCTGACAGATGATTAAGTGCACTATAAATGTTTAACATCTCTCTCTGAGGTCTGGAAATCTGATGCCAAATGCCTCCTCATGCTTCACACAATCAGAAAAGACAAATTAGATTATGGCAATATGGCAGCATTATTGATTTTTTTTTTGTAATATTTACAAACTGCAGGTAAAATGTTATATGAGAAAAAGCACGTGTGATGATGGCAGGTCCATTTACTTGAAAGTTTTTCCTCTATTCTCATTTGGAAGCAGTTTACCTTGGAGACACTGGTGCTGGCACAACTCCTGAGTCAACTTCTTGAGCTGTGTTTCCTCACAGCAGGCTCCTTCCAGATGGCGGGAAGGGGGCTCATTGACAGCCTCAGACTCACAGTCTACTCTTTTGAATCCTTAGACACAGAACTTTGGCCCCGAGACTTGTTTGTATGTCAAAATCACCTAGGAATAACTGTAAATATGGATGCCCAGGCCTCCCATTACCCAATTAAACCAGAATCTCCTCAGTGGGTATTAAGGCATTAGCATTTTATATTCAACTCCAAGATGGTTCTAAAATACAATCAGGGTTGAGAATTACACCATTTGCTGTGCTAAATACAAAACACAACCCCAAAATATTTTGGCATGCTTCTCATAAAAAGTTATGGCCTAAGGCCCCTCTCCCCTAGAATCTGAGGTCCTTGCTGACTTGACTGGTACACAACGGCGAGAGGATGCTGTGCTAGTTTCCAAGTCCAGACCTCACACCTGGTAGCTTCCACTTCTTTGCTGTTTCTTGAGATCTCACTCTCAGAACTCACATCTCATGCTGCAAACAAGCCTGAGCAGCCTGTGGAGAGGCCCATTCGGGGAGAAACTGAGGTCCTGCCCTGAAGTCTGGCTGAGCTCTGAGACACGCTCACCACGAGCCACCTTGGAAGTGGATCCTGCAGCCCTCAGGAAAGACTCAGCTGACATCATGTAGAACTCAGACATGCTGTCCCTGCTAGGCTCTGACCAGACTTCAGATTCGTAGGTAAAATAAATAATAATTGTTATTTTAAGCCATTAAATTATGTGGTGGTTTGTTAGGCAATAAATAACTAGAACATCTGCTCACCCAAATGGTGTCATAGAAAGAGATTTGCTCTTTTAAAAGTTGAATTGTAAGTATTTATGGGCTCAGTGCCTAAAAAAAATATAACCTTTCACCTTCTCTTCGGCCAAAATAATGAAAATCCTCTCCCTTCTTTATACTTGATAGCTCCTTCATGAGGCATTTCCAGTCTATGTCAATTCTCTGTAATTTTTATAATCATACCAGGCCTTCTTTACAAAATTAATTAGCCCCTTGGTCACATAAAATTATAAACTCCAAATATTGAATACTAATTTTCATTTCGAAGATAGTGTTATGAGAAGGTAATCATAGCCTTTTAAGAGCCAAATTCTGGTAAAGGGTATAGAAGCTTGAGTGAAATTGATACAAATCAGATTGAATGAATAAGGAAAACAATGATGGGTAGAGAAATGACAGTGTGATAGTAGAGTGAGGAGGGTTGCGTAAAAAGTGGAGCTAAGTGTTAGCAGTGGGCCTTCTACTGTGTGTTAATATGTTGGGGTTGGTGAGGGCTCTCTTTCTGGCGTTGCAGACAGCCACCTTCTCGCTGTATCTTTACATGGTCCTTCCTCTGTGTGGAGAAAGGGTGGGGAGAAGACTCTGGTGTCTCTTCCTCTTCTTATAAAGACAACAATCCTATTGAATTACCCCCTCTCATTATTTCTTTACAGGCTGCCATCTGCATAAACAGTAACAGTAAGGATTAGGGCTTTAATATGAATTTTGGAGAGACACAATTCAGTCCATAACAGAATAGGAAGGCCTTGGAACAAGTAGAGAAGTTTTACATTAAGTTACGTATCTCTATGTGCCTCAGAATGGGTGGTCATTTTGCCCTTATTGTTACTAATGGCAATAACAGTGATAACCGTATATTGATCAAACACCAAGAGCCTGACACTTCACATTACCGCATTTGCTCCTCACAACTCTATAAAATACTGTAGGTCACAGTATACGCTTTCTTTACAGCTGAGGAAGCTGAGCGTATGAAGGTGTAGTGGCTTATCCATGATCTCATGGCTAGGATATATCAGAACAAGGATCTGAACACCTTCCTGTGGGCTTCAAAGGCTCTGTATACAATGCTAAAAGAAGCTACCTATTCCTATTTTTCATTCATCCCTCCTTTCAAAAGTTATTAATGGAGCACCTGTATGATTGAGGCCCTGGGGGGCACAAAGGCAAGCTGACCCTTGTTAAAAAAAAATTATCTGACATTTTATTATTCTAACATTAAAAGAAGACATTTAAAAACAAGATTTCATTCAAGAACTACTACAACAAGTAGTAGGGGAGCCTGATCTGAAGCTCAGCTTGTGAGCACCAAAGGGACAGGTGGGGACTTATGGGCAAGAAGCAGTATGGGGTCCGTGGATGGAAAGTTACTAAGCGAGACAGCGTGGTTAGAGGGATTCTTGCTGGACAGACTCAACAGAATCCTTGTCACAATCAAGTCACGATGGTAATACATTGCAGGTGGGGGAACGAGGAATTCTATCAGATATGTAGAGTGAGACAATTTTGCTAACTGAGTTCTTGGGAAAACCAAACAAACAGGTCAAGGGAACAAGCCCACGGTCGAGCTGAGTCAAGAAGAGGACTCAAAAGAACCTAACCCAAGTCTCATTAAGGACAGTGTCTTTGTCATTCTGCTCACGAGAAGCTCGCATTTTAACAGAGAGGGGGTTGTCTGTCCAATTGCAGTGCAGCCACATATGTTCGTGGATATCTTACATGCAAAAACTAGATTCCCTCCAGTTCTAGGAATAAGTCCTGGGGCACATACACTTGGGTTCTGAAAGTGGCAGAGAAAAGCCGCGATGAGTGACACTGTTAAAGTCTAACCAGGGACATTGTGGTCATGAGGCAGTGCTCCGGAGAGTACTGGGAGGGCTTGTAAATTATCCAGCCGTGTGTCAGGCTCTGCTGATTTTTGGCACTCGATAACTTCAAAAAAGCAAATACATCCTGGCCCACTCCTATAGAACAGGTTATCTCTAGAGGCCTCCTG
This sequence comes from Perodicticus potto, assembly GCA_963574655.1. Classification (NCBI taxonomy): domain Eukaryota; kingdom Metazoa; phylum Chordata; class Mammalia; order Primates; family Lorisidae; genus Perodicticus; species Perodicticus potto. The sequence continues at coordinate 6,376 of CAUYRH010095215.1, forward strand.
CGTGGGTTTCCTCAAAACAAATCAGTCCTTCCTTCATGAGATTAGCTGTGCTTTCCTTTTCTTCTGTTTCCTTGGTGTCACAAAGCAAATTCCTGATTGTGCTCAGTCATCCCTAAAACACTAGGGCACCCTTGCTTCTTGCTTCAATTTTTATTTTAAAAGGGAGGGATCCTTTGAAGTGTGAAAAACAATCTCCCTCTAAATTGACTGAGAGACTTCAAGAACTCCAGCAGGATCGATGGCCACTGCCTGTCCCAGTTTCCATTGCAGACCTGAAGATTCTACTGAGTTGATTAGAAGTGGCCTGGTTTGATTCAGAAATTGCTTCCAGACAATGGAGACACCTGGATGTTTGGGGGGACAGTTTAAGCACCGCCCAGTGTTTAAAGAGAACTTAAGAGACTTTAAAATAAACTGTTCTAACCAACAGAAATAAAAGAAAAGACAGGCCCTTACCTATGTGATAAAAATGTAACACCCTCTTATTGTCAAGAGGTGGCTTTTGACACCCTTAAAAAAGGAGTCTCAGGAGGCTCCTGTTCCCTGTGCCTCTCTTTGATTTCATCCTAACCACCTCCATATACTCACAGCTCTCCAATCACATGTGCCCCCACCTCCTCAAAGCCACCTCCAGCCTGGTCTCCACGGCCAGGCAGCTAGGGCACACAGAAACTACTTTACACATTTTTTTTAATTTTTAATATTTGAGACTGCTTTCTGCCCTATAATTTCTAAAACATAGCACTGTTGGAAACATTTCAATCTACTATATAAAAACAAAGAAATTGTAACAATTTGTTACAAAGATTTTTCAGAAAAGAATGGAAAACACTGGTCTAATTACAAAGTCTTCAGCTCACCGAGTTACATTTCTATTACACAGTTATGGATCAGCTTTTTCTTACAGTTTGTTTTAAATCCTTCTAAGTTCTGTTTAAACATCATAAAATTTATGTCCTGGTAAAGTTCTATTTTCAAATTCCAAGTTTTTTTCCAGAAGATAGTTTATATCCTGAGCAGCCCAAGGATGTGTGTCCTAGTTTAAAGGATTGAACTATCTGGTGATGTCAGGCTAAGTTCTAGGAAGGAAGGAACATGAGGAAACCTAAAAAGGAAGAATCAGGAGGAGAAGATATTCAGGTGGGAGAAACAAACAACAAAAACCAAAAAAGCATTCTTCTGATTCTAGGATTCATCCTGGAAAACAAGGTACAAATGATTGAAATATTTTTCTTTCCACAGAGAAGTCAATAAAGAAGTAAGTTTTCTTCCCAAAACAGAGGACTGAGAACAACCAGGTAGTTATGGAATCAAATTGCTGAATTCTTTTAGCTGAATAATATTGTCAATGGAAGTTATAAACAAGTTTTGATTTTCTTAGCAACATATATAAGCCATATTTCATCTAACTCTGTTATACTATATTAAAATAGATAGAAAAGTGATCACAAATTCAATGATCTCATGCCTTATTATGACCTGGGAAAGCAGTCAGACAGGTAACACAGAGTGAAACTTACATGAGGGTGGGAGAACAGAATCACTTAAAGGCTTTATGTGACCCTCAATTAAACAGTTTAACATCTCAAGACCCAAAAGCTCTGGGATAGTGGACATTTGGACCTCTATGGTCCAAATGTAGGTGTTAACTTGACGGGGTCAGAGGATGCGAGTCTGTGAGGGTGTTTCTCAGTGAGATTAACACTTGATTGGTGGATTCAGTGAAGCAGGTTTTCCTCCCCGAGGAGGGGGTGATCCTCGTCCAATCCCCTGGACACCTGAATAGAACACAAATAATAAGTAAGAACACAGTTCTTTCTCTCTGCCTGTCTTCAAACTGTCACATCAATATTCCGCTGTCTTCAAACTCAGACTCAAACTGGAACTTATCAATTCTCCCAGGTCCCCAGTGTGCTGACAACAGATCTTGGGACTTCTCAGTTTCCACAATCATGTGAGCCAATTCCTTATTTTATTTGCAGATAGATAGATAGACAGACAGACAGACAGACAGACATCTCCTATATCTATTGGTTTATGGGCTCTGTTCTCCAGAGAACACTGATTAATATACATGATGACTCTAGGGTGCTCAAATCAGGCCCCACCAGGACAAAGGAGTCGAGAGAGACAGACAGACACGGACAGAGAGACAGAGAAAAACAGACAAATAGAAGCAAAATAGACAAACAGAAAATGAGCAGATAAGAACCAGATGCAGACAGACAAGTCCAGAGCAGAAAGATACAACTGACAAAGACAGAAACAAGACACAAAGAAACCAGAAAGACACACAGACACACACAGAAACAAGCAAACACATAGACAAAGGTCGAGAAAAGACAAGAAAAAAAGGAATATTTCACGATTTCCCCTATGATTCACTCGCAAAGCTTGATTTCTGTATTTCGGGAAGCATGTCTGAAAGGAAGACAGGCCCCTCGCATTTTAACCACGTGCCCTGTCAGGATCTTCTGTCAAAGCTACCGTGGGAGACCTAGCTGAGCCAGCGGCTCAGGGTCTGGGAAGACGTGACGGGCCTGGACATCGCAGGGACTAACCTGAGCCCGAGACCTGGCCTGCCCTCTGCAGAGCACTGTCAGGACAGCACACGGCGGAACGAGCATCTAGCCGCCCACCGGAGCCCCTGGGGACCGCCCACCTCACACCAAGGCAATCGGAATCTCCAGGGATGGGACACGGGTGTGTTCTGAAAACTCAGGGGCCACACGCCTGGGTTGCGGAGTTCAAACTCGAAGGCAGCGCTTGTGGCCGGGTTCACTGACGCTTTCCACCTGAGCACGACCGTTACCATTTCCAGCCCACAAGGCCAACTCTCTATGCCACTGTCAAAGCTCCAAAGAGGGTGGAATAATCACCGTGCCATGAGGTTACGCAGCCCCAGGCCACCTATATTGCCTCATTGAACCTTCACGATACCCTGCACGACAGAGATCATCTCCATTTCTCAGGTAACAAAACTGAGGTCAGCAAATTAGATGGTTTACCAAGGTCATCTAGATAGGACACAGCAGGGCAGGATTTGCAACGAGGTCTCCTGCTTCATGGAATGCAAAGCTCACAGAGGGGGGACATTGGGGTTTCTTCTCTTACGTTCTGCGCTGTCTCCGCACAGACGGTTCTGACGACGAAAACCAGCATTGCCTCTGCCAGTGCACAAGGCCACATCCAGGGGGCACCTGGGGCTTCGGTCTGGGTGACTTTATTCTGTCCTTGCCAACTGTCGCTTGGTTTAGCCTGGTCTGAGAAAAGACACAATTAGAGCAAGAGCCCACCAAGAATAAGAGAGGGTGAAGGTGCTTAAGCTTCTTCATTGACTTTAATTAAGCTCACCAGAGAAGTAGATCACAGGGGATTCTGCAGAACTTTTGCAGTTCATGTTACTCTTAATTCCAATTTAACAGTAACGTGTTTTCCCTCAAACCTAGTCCACCAGGAGAGGACTTTATCTGTTAAGAAACAGCGCCATCTACTGATAACTTTTCACAGTGGTTCTTGTAAACCAGGAAAAGGAATAATTACTGTTGTTTAGACCTAAATTATCAATGCTTTTCAAGACGTGGTCCTCCTTCCCCAAAATATGTTCTGCACTTAAAACCACACGTATCATTTTATTTTATAGTCACAAATGACAAATAAATTAGAGCAGGAGTTACAAGTGTATTTATTTAAAAATGGAGCCTACAAATTAGGATTTGATGGGGTGGGACACTCATTTTCATGTGGAGCCAGGTGGCACAGTTGCCCTGCACAGCAATGTCCCTGCCTGCTCACCTGAGCCCATGTGGGGGTTACACAGTCAATTCAGAAGGGCATCAATCCGACACTCCAAAATATCAAATACCTGAGAATCAACCTAAAAATAAATTCATTTGACTGTTATCCAGAAAATGACAAAACATTATTAAAAGAAATCAAAAACTATCTAAATAAATGGAAGGCTGTACTAGGGGGTGGAACACATATTCACAATATGGTCCAAAATCATCTCCCAAAAAGGTAAATATTTTTTTGGAAAATGGGGAAAAAAATCATTTTCTTCTTAAGTGCAAACACCGCTTTGCAGTATATCTGATATTAAAACACCATAAGGGGGCATTTAGGGGAAAAAGTAAAAATAAAAAGTCCTTGGGGGAAGCACGAAGAAGAAAATTGATTAAGAGATTCAATATTGGAAATATGTCAACTCTTTCAACCAATCTGTAGATTCAGTACACTTCTAATCAAAACTCTGATATAGAAGGTCACTTGACCATATATCAAGATGGGTGATAATGCTATAATAATTAAGACAATAATTAGCCCAACAGTAGACAAAGAGATGAAAGAATAAACCAGCCCAGAAACAAAAGTATGCACACTTGGACCCTGATTTACAGAACAGTGGAGAGAGGACTCTCACCAAATGGCTCTTGAAGTTCCGTATGATAGAAATGAAAACTGACCCTTACTTCAACATTTCTGATGGAGTGTAGACATAAAGGTGAAAGGCAAAACAGGAAAGCTTCTAGATCAGTGGTCCACAAAGTGTCAGCATCACCTGGGAACTTGTTAGAAATGCAAATTCTCCAGCCTCACCCCAGACCTGCTGTAATTCAGAAAGTCTGGCAGTGGGGCCCAGCAAGCTGTGTTTTGAAAGCCATCTGGACAATTCTGGTGCACTCTCAAGTTTGAGAGCCACAGTTTCAGAAGCTAAATTTAGGGGACTATTTGCATAATCAAGGTAAGAAAAGACTTCTTAAACAAAACACAACTATAAAGGAAAAGATGTATAAATAAAAATGCAGAAACAGATGTTAAAAGATTCTGTTCATCAAATGATGCCATGAAGAAAATAAAAAAGCAAACCACGCAGTGGAAGAAAAACGTTGCAACACATAACTGCCAAACAGTCAGACACAGAATACAAAAGAAACTCTCCCATGTCAGTAAGAAAAAAGTAGACAACTCGCCCCACCAAAAAATGGGCGAAGGTCCTGAACAGACACTCCTTAGGAGATGATAGCCCATTGGCCAATCAGCATGATTTGGTACTCAACATCTCTAGAAACCACAGAAATAAAAACATAATTGCAATGCAATATAATTACAGACCCACTAGAGCATCTAAAATTAGAAATGCTGGCAAGTCTTGGTGAGGCCATAGAAAAAGGAGTGGGCCAACTTTTCCTGTAAAGGAGTAGATAATAATCTTTTCTAGATCTCACATTCAAGAGAAAAAACCAAGGATATTATGAATGCAACTATTTTTATACAGAGTGGCCATAAAGTTTGTGTGCAATTTAAAATTGAATGCTAATAAGAGAAAAAAAACTCTTGGCCAGTCCTGGCATATTTCTCTGGGATGGACCATCCCAGGTGGTGGGCAAGCTTGGCCCTCAGTCGTGGTTGGCTGGAAACCACCTGGAGGAAGAGAAACAGGATTGAGAAGGCGACGTCTGTTGAGGAGGGGAGGTTGGGGGTGACCATCGTGGTCATTTTATTTTCCCTCTCTACCTAAGGGACACTCAGATCTCACCATGCCCTTCTTTCCAAGGGAGTCTGGCTGTCGCAATTTAAGCAACTGGCCAAAGGATAGGCTAACTGAAATTCTGCCACTCAGCATGCCAGCAGCTGCCAACTGCAGATTCCCCAGGTGTAGGTGAGGACAAGGGCACCGGTGAGGCGTGGCTGCCAGCAGGGAGGAACGATGACAGAGGGGGGTGGTCTGGCTTATTCTCTGTCTTACAGAGCCAGCCCACTACACTGGTGCACTCCACATTTGACTGGGGTCGTAGTTTGCCGACCCCTGATGTAGAGTACTGTAGGTAGAAGCATACACTGCAGGTGTAACTTAGTATGCTGCTTTGGGGAACTCTTGGTGTTACCTATTAAAATACAAATCTACGCTGAGCGCCTGTGGCTCAACAGGCTAAGGCGCCAGCCACGTACACCTGAGCTGGAGGGTTCGAATCCAGCCCAGGCCCGCCAAACAACAATGACGGCTGCAACCAAAAAATAGCCGGGCGTTGTGGCGGGCGCCTGTAGTCCCAGCTACTTGGGAGGCGGAGGCAGGAGACTCGCTTGAGCCCAGGAATTGGAGGTTGCTGTGAGCTGT
>CAUYRH010095217.1:0-20959 GCA_963574655.1 Perodicticus potto
GTGACCAAAAAATGGCCGGCGTTGTGGCAGGCGCCTGTAGTCCCAGCTACTTGGGAGGCAGAGGCAAGAGACTCGCTTGAGCCCAGGAGTTGGAGGTTGCTGTGAGCTGTGATGTCACAGCACTCTATCCAGGGTGACAGCTTGAGGCTCTGTTTCAAAAAAAAAAAAAAAAAAGTAATAAGAGTATAAAAATACATCTTTTGCGTGTGTATTTTTTATATGCTTCTTTAGTTTTTTCAACTAAAGAAAAGTTATTTAGAGGAAGGGTCTTTCTCTGTTAACCAGGCTAACCTCGAACCCCTGGGCTCAAGCGATCCTCCTGCCCCAGGATCCTGAGTAGCTAGGAGTACAGATTTAATGTGCTTCTTTAAAAAAAGGTCATGACTCTCATACTCTTGGTGGTAATTTTAAAATGTGGCTGTATTTCAAACCAAAGGCAAAGAATATATCTCCAATTTTGTACATAAATCCTATTTTGATATTAAAAGCAAACAAAAATTTTTTTTCTTCAATATATAAAGACCTGGAAAAAAATGTTTCATATTTCAAAAGCAACGCCATCTTGAAGAAAGGAAAGGAAACTGCTAAAACTAACATAGCATTTCTGTTTTTTTGATTCTAGCAAGAGTTTAAACAAAGCTCTTGCTGGATTAGTTTCTTAACAGTGTCAGCAAATCAAAATTAGATTATAAGACAAAAAAAGACATGAAGAACAAAACATTGCAATATGTTCATCATTTTTATAAAATCATTTGACCTTAGTTAGACCTGGAAGATAAATGAGAAATAGACTTATAGAAGAAGTTAAGATCCTTAAACTACTCCAAGAGGATCAGACCAATTATGTTTAAACAGAACGTAAAGTGTAATTAAACAACACAGTATGTAAAACGAGGGAAGCAAAGCCCAGCCTGAGACCACTACAGTCTTGTTTCCCAGGAGCCGGTCTTCAGTGCGCGGTTTGAAAGTCACTATCATGTTATAGTTCCTAAATAGTTAGAATAACAGCACATATTTTAAAATGAATTGAATCAGAAACAGAAATGATACCAGAACTTACTAATTTATATACCCACAGTACAATGCTTAACATATAGCAGATACTTAATGAACGTCTATTGATCTGAGCTATTTATCATAGAAATTAATTTTAAGACATCAGGTAGGAAAGTTCATTCATTCATCCACTCATTTCTTCAACACACAGGCAGCAAATGTTTTGGGTATTATTCAACACATCAGAAGCAGGGCACTGAACAAAACAAAAAAATCTTTGCTCTCATGGAGCTTTTATTCTAGTTAGATGACAATGGGAGTTACTGGGGAAAAAAGCAAAGAAGGGGACATCACAGTTAACGTGCACCATCCCTGACTGTGAAATACATTATTAAGCACTGCACAGTAGTTACTTTGTGATATTAAGAACCAAACCCACTATTAAAATATACAATCACTGATGCATGCCTACTAAATGGTAAGAACATGCAGGTATAAAGTGGTTTAATAAGAAAGGGTAAGATCCTTTTGCTCACGGAATTCACAGGCGAGGGGAGAAGACAAGTAAATATCCAACATAAATAATTACTAACTCTGATATGTGGTGTTAAGGAAAAAAATAGAGGTCATGAACTTTTGTAAATGAGGTTATAAAGGAAAAACCATACTACTGGAAGAGTGTGAGTTTGCTAATGTGATGGTGTGGGAGATGGAGGAAGTGATGGGTAACACAATTTGATCTATGTTTTGAAAAGTCTACTCACCATTCTTCTTTGAAAGACAGGAAAAATTAGGAGATTACAGAAGAAATGAGGATGGCTTTGACTGCAATGGTGGCAGCAGGAACAGGAAAAGAAGGACAGTTTGGGGATATACAATTAACAGTAATGATATAAAAATTAGTTGCCTCCAGCAAGAGGGTAAATCAAAAGAAATATTTCTTTCTTTCTTTCTTTTTTTTTTTTTGAGACAGAGTTTCAAGCTGGGTAGACTGCCGTGGCATCATAGCTCACAGTAACCTCCAACTCGGGCTCAAGCAATCCTCTTGCCTCAGTTTTTCTAATTTTCAGTAAAGACGGAATCTCGCTTTTTGCTCAGGCTGGTGTCAAACTTGTGAGCTCAAGCAATCCACCTGCCTCAGCCTCCTAGAGTGCTAGCATTACAGGCATGAGCCACCACCAGCCTTTATTTTCATTTTTTTTTTTTGAAAAGAAATATTTCTTTATAGGTAGTTAGAAACATGGTAATAGAAGAGATAATATTTATTGTTATAGTGTAGAATGTTAAGTGAGCTAGGTCAGTTAACCAGACAATTAAAGAAAAGTAAGTATGAAAATCAGTTGGGGCCAGAAACAATACTCTAGTGATTTGAATAATATTTCTATGGGGTATTTCGTTTTATTTTGTTAAAACAAACTCATCACATATAGTAATTATTTTTCTAAATAACTGAGCAAGTTTCAAGAGACTACACTTTTTAAAAAAAATATGCAATCTGCCTGAATATATCAAAGGAGTCAGGTAAAGATGTAAGGAGATAAAACCAAGAACGTTATTTCTTTGTTATAAGAATGAAACTGGAATTAATACCATGTGCGTATCTTTAGTATAATAAAATATATTTTCTACCACATTCTTATCTGATCAAATTTTTCCCATTAATGCATATTTAATATTACTGTATTTCACATACTAATTAGTTTCTGGTTTGAAGATAAGGTATGCACAAGCTAAAAAGTAAACACAGATGCCAATAATTTTTAATTACAGTTAAAAGCAATGTGTCAAAACAAAAAGTTAAAAATAACTAAGTGATAAAACTTAGTGACTAAAACAATGTGATGCTTTCTAAAACTCCATTTGTTGATCATAATTGTAAATGAAGAGTTCTCGAAATGCTTGGATATACAATATGATGATTTTTTTCATGAGACAGCTTTGGAAATACAGATTCACATATAACCATCCATGGTAAATACTAAATTAAGAATTTAAAAATATTATTTATGGCTTGGCACCCATAGGTCAGTGATTAAGGCACTGGCCACATACACTGAGGCTGGCAGGTTCAAACCCGGCCCAGGCCAGCTAAAACAACGACAACTGCAACAAAAAAAATAGCCAGGCGTTGTAGCAGGCGCCTATAGTCCCAGCTACTTGGGAGGCTGAGGCAAGAGAATCACTTAAGCACAAGAGTTTGAGGTTGCTATGAGCTGTGATGCCACAGCAGTCTACTGAGGGTAAAATGGCAAGACTCTGTCTCCAAAAAAAGAAAATTATTTATGTCAGAGAAGGAAGCTTTAGGGAAAATAGAATTTAATTTTTTGAGGACCCATATGAGGCAGAACAGTCCTTGTATTTCTTTTCCCAATCCTCTCCAACTGATCACTCACCCTCTCCCACACATGATCTAATTCTCCCTTCATGCACCTCACTCACTATTTAAGGGGCAAAGAGAAAGAAACAGCAAAGAAGAGAAAGAGAACATCTCTACTCCATTATTAAGGACACAAAAGGTGTCATCCTCTTTAATCTCTGTACCAACTGGGAAAGTTAGCTTTTATTATTTCCTTTGACATGAGGAAACTGAGGTTCACAGAATTTAAATTACTCAAGCTACAAGTGAAAAAATCGGTACTGATTTCACATCTATAAGTAACTTCAACAGTAAGGGTTCTTTCCACTTCACAAGAATACTTTCCATCTTCAAACAACTTAGTGTCTACTTAACTAGGTACTCGTAATCTGTTCATATTATTTTCTCCATCTTGACCAAAAGTCCATAATGACTGACTCCATCAGAAGCTAGGTGAAATCAAAACATGCTGTAAAGCATTTCCTTCATCCACCCAGAGCTGTAAGTAAGACCTCAGGAGGACATGGAGTGGGTCAGGAAACAGAAGAGGTAGACTGCTACCCAGGCACACTTAAAAAAAATTGATACATAATAGTTGTGCAGATTTTCAGGGTACATATTATATTTTGATACATTCATATAATGTATAATGATTATATCAGGGTAATGAGGATTATCCATCACCTCAAACACTTTTCTTTATGCTAGGGACATTCAAATTCTTCTCTTCTAGTATTTTGTAATGTACAATAGGTTGCTGTTAACTATGGTCACCATACTAAACCATGGAACATTAGATCTTATTCCTTCTAACTATGTTTTTGTACTCCAACTTCTCTGTCTTCCCTCCCTGTACCTTTATCAGCCCCTGGGAGCCACCAATCTACTTTCTACATTCACAAGATCCATTTTTTTTAGCTCCCTCTTAACATGCAATTTGTGTCTTTCTGTGCCTGGCTTATTTTACTTAACATAATGACCTTCAATTCCATCCATGTTGTCACAGAGGACAAGATTTCATTCTTTTTATGGCTAAATGATACTCCTTTGGTATATATACATCACGTTTCCCCTATCCAATTCATGCTGATAGACACTTAGGTTGATTCTGTTTGGGCAATTGTGAATACTGCCGAAATAAACAAGAGTTGCAGATGTTTCTTCAAAATACTGACTTCCTTTCTTTTTCATGGGCTTCTTTCTTTTGGGTTTCACTGTACTGTTTTCCACAACAGCTGTATTAATTTATATTTCCACCAACAGTGTACCAGGGTTTCCTTTCTCTGCATCCTTGTTCTAGGATTTTTTGTCTTTTTGACAAAAGCCATTTTAACTGGGGTGATATCTCATTGTGATTTCCCTGATGATTAGTGCAATGGCACATTTATTTTTAATTGAACCACAATGATTCATTGTGTGATCATTATTTACTTTTTCAGTGTCTCTTCAAGCCATGTGTTAGCAATTTATACATTTTCCCCCCCAGAAGAGAAATGTCACACTTCACATTTATCAAGCTCTAAATTTTGGGTTCTAACTTTGCCTTCTGGAAAGCTTGAGCACTGACCCAGATGCTGACTTCTAACACATCTTCCATTCTCCAACTGTCATCTTGTTTTTTCACTGTTCCTTGATTTCTAGTGCTTTTGAAGATTTTTTTACTTCCATGGAGAAAATGAAAGCATAATCGTTCTATTACCTATGAATACTGTACAACCTTTCTCAAGTATTATATTTGATACTTTGTTTTTGATGCTCCTGTTCCAAATATTACTTACATGGAGGGCTACATTAACTTCTTTGACTTCGATCATGATGTAATCACTATAGATTCTATTCTTTCTTCTGCCTCTATAAATTCCCTGGATTGGGACAAGTTCTACTATCTCACCTCCGTATTCCACATCTAAAGTGAAAAATTCCATAAACATACTAACCATACTCTGTCCAATCCTTGGTTCATCCACCTCTACTTAGGTCTCTCTTCCATTCCTCAGGAGGACGGTTTCACATCTTTCCCAGGCCACCTCCCTTGCCAGGTGTGTGTGCTGGAATGTATACACTAACCTTGGTAGGTTAAGCTACGGAGCTGAGATTTGAGCCCAGATTTGTCCTGATTTTCAAATCCAGAAGCTTTTCATTTAGTTGCCTCTGTTTATCTCAACCTCACTCCTTCCTTCTTTCAAAACATGGTCTTTCTACTCCGAAGAGAAACCTTGAAAAACGTTCAACACACTTGATCACTCCTTCCTCCTTAAAGTATGTTCTTCTCTTTGGTTCTAGCACATCATAAATATTTAATTTTCCTCTTCAGTGGCTGCCTTTCCTCTGTCTCTTTTGCTAGTTCCTTTTTTTCTTAGCCCTTATTTTAAAAGTGATCCCTGCCAAGACTCAAACCTCAAACCTCTTCTTTTCTCTAGGTACATTCCTTCTGTTGGTGAATTCATGCGGACTATGATACTAACTACAAACTATAAGCTTACAACCTTCCAAATTTGTATCTCAAACCTAGATTTCCTTTCTAAACTTAAGAAATGCCTATTTAACATAAAGGTCTAACTGGTAACTTAAACTCAGGTATCCAAATAAATAGCAAATTTGACATATCCAAAATATAATTCCTATTCTATCCTTGAAAAGCTTGCTTCTCCCACAACCATCCCCGTCATAGTGAATGACACCACCCTCCTTTCAGTTGCTCAGGCCAAAAACCTTATAATGATCTTCAATTTCCTTCTTCTCATACCCTATATTCATTCTACCAGGTAATCCTGTCCACAGCCAAATATACAGTATACCCAGGGTCTGACTGTGTTTCATTATCTCCATCGCTACTATCCTAGTGCAAGCTACTATCACCAAGTACCTGGATTATCACAATCTACTCCTAATAATCTCTCTGCTTCCAACCCGCAGTGTCTTGTCAGTGAAGCGGCCAACATGCTATTAGAATGAAAACCAGACCATATCACCACAATGCCTAAATATTTCCAATGGCTTCCTACTTCAGAATAAAAGTCAATACTATCTAGAAATATCTGAACAATCCCATACTACTCTTGTCCCGCACCAGGCAAGCTGGACTCCTCGCTCTTTAAAAGAGTGCACTAAGTATGCTCCTTCCTCAGGGCCTTCTCAGTTGCCATTTGTTCTACCGGCACCATTCTTCCTCCACAGTATCTGAAAGGCTTGCTTCTTCACCTCCTTCAAATGCTAGCTAAAATTTCAAGTTTTCAATGAGACCTTTCATAACAATTCTATTTAAAACTGCAAAGTCCCTCAAATCACTACCACCATTACTCCTTATTTCCCTACCTTACTTCCTTTTCCTCCATAGTATGTACTAGTTTCTTACATACTATATGACTTCTTAATTTATTATGTGTATTGGTTATTGTCTACTTCCTCATTACAATATAATTTCCCAAAGGAGAAGAGTTTGTTAGCTTTTTTTCATTCATATGGTCCCAGTGCTTAAAGCAGCATCTAGCAAAAAATTAGATTCAATGTATACCTATTAAAAGAATGAATGATAACCTTGGTACACACTGGTGAGGAATGATGGACTCTTCATGAACTGGAAGAAATACTCCAGAACGTGAATGAAATCATACCAATTATACAGTGACAGCTGATGAAGGAACAGAGCAAACCACAATCTGCTTCCTACAATAAACCACAATCATTAATACAAAGTTTTTTTTTAAACAGAGTCTCACTTTGTCGCCCTGTATAGAGTGTGGTGACTGTCATCATAGCTCACAGCAACCCCAAACCCTTGGGTTTAAGCCATCCTTTTGCCTCAGCCTCCTGAGTAGCTGGGACTATAAATGTGCTGCTATACTGGTTAGGTTTTCTATTTTGGGTAGACAAAGAATTTCATTCTTGCTCAGGCTGGTCTTAAGCTCCTGAGCTCAAGCAATCCACCCAACTCAGCCTCCCAGAGTGCTAGGATTACAGGTGTGAGCCACCACACCAGGCTACCTTTAGCTGATTTTAATCTGTACCTTTTCAGTATAGTAAACCATAACAAGGTATATATTATCTTTTCTGAGTCTTCTGAGTCATGAATCAGCAAGACTCAGAGTGGTCTTTGACATCTCTGACACTGCTGACATCTAAAGTAGGATTAGTTAGAATAACTCCAACTCACTAAACCATAACATTGTCTGGAGCAGCAGGAGCTTCCCTAATCACCTCAATGTTCCTTTTCCTACTTAATGCAAAGGCCCTGAAAGCTGGTCTACAACCGTGGGTGCAAGGAACAGGGATGATCCCTAAGCAAGAAACTGTAATTACAGTTTTAAACCATTACGCCAGAGTTCCTAATGGGATGGATTGTGCTTTCATCCCTTCTGGGAAAACTGGGGTTGATAGTGAATGCAGCTGTTATGGCTAGTAGTGAAGGAGTTCACTGCACAGCTAGATAACTCAATCCTTTATGAATGGGAATGGACTTGAGGGGGAGATACTTGCTAGACAACTGCTGCTGTGAGGCAATCTGGTTCAGTACATCCTTCCGAGGGAGAAGAAGTTCCTATTTTTGGTTATCTAACTGTATTCGTTTCTTATAGCTGTTGTAAGAAAACAACAATAAAACTTGATGTCTTCAGCCAACAAAAATTTATTCTCTCATAGTTCTACAAACCAGAAGTACAAAACCAAGATGGCCAGAGCATGCTCCCTTGGGAGGCTCTGTTGGGAAGAATCCATTCCATGCCTTTCTTCTTGCTTCTTGTAACAGCTGGGACTCCTGTGCATTACTTGCTTGGAGCTGCTTCAGTCCAATTTCTGCCTTTATCTTGGTATCACTGCCTCAACTCTGATAAGGACACTTGGCATTGGGTTTAGGTCCTCCCCAGATTATCAAAAATTATCTCTTTATCTTAAGATTTTAACTAATGATCTACATAATTGTTTATTTGCATATACCATTTTGAAATAACACATTAACATTCCAAGGATTAGGATGTGCACATGTTATTTAGGGTGCCACCATTCAACCTACTACACATCACTCCATCCCAACATCCCCCAAACTCTCAACCCATTACAAGATCAAAGTCTCAATTAGCTATTGCTTGCTCAAAATTCCCAAATCTCATCATGTAAAATCACATATAAGTGAGACTCTGGATTAAGATCTATCCTGGGGCATAATTCCTCTAACCCTGTGAGACTCCTAAACTAGAAAATAAGTTATTTGCTTCCAAAACAAAACAAGGGAACAGACATTGAATAAACATCTGCCATTCAGAAAGGCAGAAATGAGAAGAAATAAAGATGCTACCTATCCTCAGGAAGTTCTAAAGCCAGCAGGGAAAGCTATTGGATTACAAAGTCTGAGACCCATCCTCTGCAGTGCGCATTTGCATCCTCTAGGCCCGTGATGGCTCCATAGGCTCTTCAGACCCTCTGACTCTGTCAACTTCTGCCTTTTCAACTACTGGTCTCTGCCCTCAAAGTCATTCTTCCTTCTTCTCTGAGAGTATACCATGCTTTCAGCTGACATCCATATCATCTCTCTTTTACTAACAGAATCTTTAACCATTTTCAGTCAGTTCTATAATTAAGTCTTCTATATTTTATCTACTGATAAATTCTAAAAACAAAACAACAAGTTGGTGTTTGCAATAGCAAACGTCATTCATGAGAAAACCAAATAGTACAGTTAGACCTATACTGAAGTAAAGGTCACTCAACGTTAATGAACCTGGCTCTTCAAAGCACAATGCTCCATGTATAATAGGCAAACACCTCTTTTCTTATACAGTGATACCCAGGAGATTATGAGTAATTATGAGTTAGATTCCAGGATCACAACAAAACGAGTCACAAATTTTTTGGTTTCCCAGTACATATAAAAGTTGTATTTATCTTACATTGTAGTCTATTAGGTGTGCAACAGCACTATGTCTAAAAATATATATATATACCTTAATTTTAAAATACAATAAAATACTTATTTTAGCCAAAAAAATCTAAGGATCACCTGAGCCTTCGGCAAGTTGTAATCTTTTTGTTGTAGGGGATCTTGTCTTGACGTTGATGTCTGCTGGCTGATCAGGGTGGTTGCAGAGGTTGGGGTGGCTGTAGCAATTTCTTAAAATAAGACAACAACAAAGTTTGCTGTATCAAGTGACTCTTCGTTTCATGAAAGACTTCTCTGTAGCATGCAATGCTGCTCGATAGCATTTTACCCACAGCAGAACTTCCTGCAAACTTGGAGTCAATCCTCTCAAACCCTGGGCTGCTTTATCAACTATGTTTATTTAACATTCTGTCTTTTGTCATTTCAATAAAGTTCACAGATTCTTTACCAGGAGTAGATTTCATCTCAAGAAACCTTTTTTGTGTTTGTTTTGCAACTCCTTATCCATTAATGTTTTATCATGTGACTGCAGCAATTCAGTCTCATCTTCAGGCTCCACTTCTAATTTTAGTTCACTTGCTATTTCCACCACATCTGTAGTTACTTCTTCCACTGAAGGTTTCAGTCCCTCAAAATCATCCAAGAGGGTTGGAATCAGCTTCACCCCAACTCCTATTCATGTTGATATTCTGACTGTCTCTCAGGAATCATGAATGATCTTAATGGCATCTGGTCCATCAGATGAGTCACCATCTAAGGCAGCTATAGGCTTACCACATGTATATCTTAAATAATACGACTTGAAAGGAAAAACTACTCTTTGATCTATGGGGCTGCAGAATGGATGCTAACAGGCATGAAACAATATATATCTCCTTGTACACCTCCAACAGAGCTCTTAGGTGACCAGGTACATGGTAGTGAGCAGTCACATTTTTAAAGGAATTGGTTTTTTGAGCAGTAGGTCTCTGCAGTGGCCTTAAAATATTCAGCAAACCATACTGTAAACAGATGAGCTGTTATCTTGGCTTTATTCTTCCATTTCTAGAACACAGGCAGAATAGAATTTGTATCATTCCTAACAGTCTTAGATTTCCAGAATGGTAAATGAACACTGGCTTCCAGCTTAAAGTTACCAGCTGCATTAGCCACTAACAAGAGAGTTAGCCTATCCTTTGAAGCTCCAAAGCTAGGCACTGACTTCTCTCTAGCTATGAAAACTCCTAGATGGCATCTTCTTCTGACATAAAACTGTTTCATCTACAAGCACAATCTATTTAGTGTAGCCATCGTCAAATATCTGAGTTGAATGTTTTGAATAACTTGGAACAGCTTCTACGGCAGCACTTGCTGCTTCACCTTGCACTTCTTGGTTATGCAGACAGTTGCCTTCTTTAAACCTTGTGAACCAACCTCTGTTAGCTTCCAACTATTCTGCGGCTTCCTCAAATCTCTCTGCCTTTATAGAACTGAAGAAAGTTAGACCCTTGCTCTCAATTAGGCTTTGGCATAAGGGAATGCTATGGCTGGTTTGATCTTCTATTCAGACAACTTAAACCTTCTCCAAATCAACAAAAAGTCTATTTCACTTTCTTATCCTTCATGTGTTTACTGGAGTAGTACTTTTCGTTTCCTTCAAGAAATTCTCCTTTGCACTCACAACCTGTCTAAGTTTGGCACAAACTTCTAGCTTCACACACTTTTTGCATCACTCATTTTGGGTATGCCTTCCTCAATGAGCTTCATCTTTCCTAGCTTGATTTAAAGTGAGACACATGTAACCCTTCCCTTTTGTGAACATTCAGAGGCCAAACTGTACGGTTATTAATATTGTTGTTTCTCAGTAAATAGAGAGGCCTGAGAGGAGAGGGAAAGAGTATGGATGGCTGGTGAATCGATCAAAACGCACACAGGATTTACGATTACATTCCCCTTCTTATACAGGAGCAATCAGTGGTGCTCCAGAACAACTGCACTAGCAACATCAAAGATGAATGATCACAGATCAATCGAAAAGTATGAAAAGTGATGAACTAGTGTGAGGAATATCAAAATATGACACAAGAGACACAACCTGAGCATATGATGTTGGAAAAATGGCACTGATAGATTTGTTCTACGCAGCACCACTATAGGCTGCCAATTTATAAAAAAAAAAAAGTCCTTTCTGCAAAGCACAATGAAGGTTCCCTAAACTCCATTCATTGCTCATAATCATTCCACATTTCACACTGCTTCTAGATGGACTAGGTCTTTCTTGAATAAATATTTGTTTTCTTAAAATTTATAAATGTTACTTTTCCTTCCTCCTCTATTCTACTATTACTCATCTTAAACCAAATAATCCACTCCGACCAGTCCATTTACTTGCCATCTACTCCGACCAGTCCATTTACTTATCATCTACTCCGACCAGTCTATTTGCTTATCATCTACTCTGACCAGTCCATTTACTTACCATCTACTCCGACCATTCCATTTACTTATCATCTACTCCGACCAGTCCATTTGCTTATCATCTACTCTGACCAGTCCATTTACTTACCATCTACTCCGACCAGTCCATTTACTTACCATCTACTCTGACCAGTCCATTTACTTACCATCTACTCCGACCAGTCCATTTACTTACCATCTACTCTGACCAGTCCATTTACTTACCATCTACTCTGACCAGTCCATTTACTTATCATCTACTCCGACCAGTCTATTTGCTTATCATCTACTATGACCAGTCTATTTACTTATAATCTACCCTGACCAATCTATTTGCTTATAATCTACTATGACCAGTCTATTTCATTATAATCTAACTGACCAGTCTATTTAATTATAATCTAATATGACCGGTCTATTTACTTCTCTGTCTGCCTGGGATTTCTTTTCAGTGCACTGAGTTTTAGTTCCATCATTTCTATCACTTCGTGTATCCCATCACTGAGTCTTTCTTGAATTACTTTCTAAGTTTTGCTAAAAATAAGTGTCACACAGTTGGGCTGTCATTCCTCTCTTGGGAGGCAATCTGTTTCTTGCTGTCTGAAAGCTTTTAAGATGGTTTTTTTTTTTTGCTTTAATGTTCAGGAATTTTCAGAAGATGTGTAAAAGAATGTGTAGGGGGTTGTTTTGGTACTAAGTTGACCCTTTAGTCTGAAGGCCTTCTGGTCTAACAAATTTTATTTCTTTGATTAGTTCTTCTAATACTTTTGCTAATCCTATAAATTCTTATACATGTTGGTTTCCTCTGATTGAGCTTTCTTGTAGTAAGTATCCTCTCAATCTTTTCTATCTCTTTATTTTTGGTTATTCATTCTAAGATATTCCCCAAAATGTATTTGTAATCTTTCTGTTAATTTTTTCTTTTAGTCATTGTACATTCAATTTAAAATTCCTCTTCCATGTGCTCTACTTTTTTTCAATTGATTTGTTCTATACATGCAGTATCTTTATCTTTGTACATGTTCTATAGCTGGGGATTAACTTATTTTCTGTTCTTTGTTTTCACTAGGATCAACTCCTGGTTTGTTCCTGCTGGTATTTCTCTTTTATGCTCCTTAGATTTTTCTCCTCTGTTTGGTGATCCTCGGTAGTCTGTTCACATTCTTCTTTTTTTTTTTTTTTAAGAGTCTCACTCCGTCACCCTGCCTAGAATGCCCTGGCATCATAATTGCTCACAGCAACCTCAAACTCCTGGGCTGAACTGATCTTCTTGCCTCAGCCTCCCAATTAGCTGGGACTACAGGCGTCTGCCACAACACCCAGTTAGTTTTTCTATTTTTAGTAGAGATGGGGTCTTACTCTTGCTCAGGCTGTCTCAAATTCAAGCGATCTACCCACCTCGGTCTCACAGAGTTTTAGGATTACAGGTGTGAGCCACCTCGCCCAGACTGTTCACATTCTTGAATGGTAGATGAAGTGAATTTATTGAGCAAAGCTTTTCTTTCTGAATTAGAAAACTAATCATAAATTCCCCTACATGGATTTAGAAAATATTTGCAAGTGCACTCCATTTTCAAAGAGCATGAGGTGGGGAACTGAATGGTCCATTTGAGTACTCCACTCTGACTTCCAGACATGTCCAGTAAAAGAGGGTGCCAACTCCCACACCTGGGATCCTCATCTTTCCAAAACAGACTACTCAGTAACAGCAGTATGTAGGAAAGGGAGCTATTTTTATTCTGATGATATAAACACTACACTCAGTAACTCGGGCTGGAGATATGAGTGGGATTAGATTGACCCAGTTGTTGTAACCAAAGTTAAGTTAAAATTTGCACGGAGCTTTATTATACACTCCTCCTCCTCAAGACATGGTAAAAAGATATTGGAAATCATGTGGAGATCTATCAGATAGAAAAAATTCCCATTTTGGCTACATTCCTTTCGTTTCCCTGTTCTGGACTGTGATTCCCTCTACTATATTTATGTCACTAATATACCAATTGCTTTCTATGTCCATAACTTCATAAAATGTACTTATACCTTAGGAATTTAGGAATTCAAACCAAGGATCTTCAGAGAAGTGATTTATTCCAAGGCTGGAGTAGGGGAAATACAAGAAGACCATGGATAATTTGGTGGTGCCACAAAGTAGGGAGTTGTTAAAATAAAAATAAGGATATGTCAAAAGGGCACAGGAAAAACCTGAATGCTCTTAATGGCTAAAATCAGAATAATTCTAGCAATAAAATAAATGATAGCTTTGCATTACAACCTATAGAATGAAATAAATATCCACGAATTTGTGCCAACATAAAGAACTGCATAAACAGGGCAGGCACAGTGCCTCACTCCTATAATGCCAGCTTAAGACCAGCCTGGGCAACATAAAGAGACACCCAAAAGAAAAATTTTTCAAGTAGCTGGTAATAGTGTATGCCTCTAGTCCCAGCTACTCAAGAGGCTGAGGCAAGAGGATCACTTGAGCCCAAAAGGTCTAGGCTGCAGTGAGCTATGATAGAGTCACTGCATTCCAGTCTGGGTAACAGAGTGAGACCCTGTCTTTAAAACAAAGATAAAGTAAAAACTTAATGAATAAACATGGGAGAAACAAATACTCTCTGGCAAAGTAGAAAACACCATAAATTCATCTCCCCACCTAAAGAACAACTGTATTGGAAGAATCTACCTGGGCTAACTATGTGGGAAATCTAGAGAGTACTGAAGGCTTGCAACTTCCGAGAGAAGGCTTGCATGGTTAGCTGTGCTTAATTTTGGTCAATTTCAGCTTTTATTTGGGTACTGGCTTCCCATTTCCCACAGCCAGCCCAAGGACAGACAGGCAGCTGTATGTTTGTAATTGGAGCAGCCTGAACACTGCTTGTGAGACGGTAAGGCGAAAAGGACCTTGCTTTACAGATACTAAGAATCTGTGCTGCAGTCACACACACACAGGGAAATTTAGAGAGTTACTGTATGTGCCCAAGGAAATGTACAGGCTCAGGAAAAAAACAGAACAAAACATAGTTAAGATCTGATGCTTCTATGTCAGGAAGATACCAGCAAACCCTAGGGATGGGGACAGGGAGAGAATATGACCTCCAGAGTTACCACATTGTAAGATTCAGATGGTCAGTTTTCAACAAAATAATCATAAGGTGAGGATGGGGGGCAGAGGGGTGGGCTACCAGGTGGCATGGCATGTCACGAGCACCTGGGACATGGAGTGCTAAAGCTGGGGATGCTTTTCAGACCCTTTAGCCTTATGCAAGGAGAGGAAGAGAACGTTGAAATTATTCTCTGAGCTATTAGAAAAGAGTGACTAAATGCACCTGGGTCAGGCTGTCTGTGAAAATGAAGTGCTTGGCTGAATCCAAGAACATGGTGGTGAACAGCAGGAGAAATGGAGATGTCTAATGACCATCACCAGAATCAACCAAAATTATAGCACCCCAAGGTTGGAAAAATGCAGTCGAAAGAAAGTCAAGCAGATGTAATGGGAAGTCAGGGTCTGAAAGATGAAGTCATTATGTACCATCTTCTGGAATGTCCTTGAAGGGTTTTGCAAAAATGCTAACCAGTTTGGTTCCTGATCCCTATTTAGGTTTTCAAACACATGAAATGAATACTAGCTTTGAATACTTTCCTTTGAGGAGCTCAAGGAATTTTTCAGAATCTGACAGCTTTCCTCACAACAACCCTGTGAGATTTCGGCCTATCAAAGGAAGGCAAGAAGAACTAAAGGAAGTAATTGAACATTATAAGAAAGATGAACCTCAGAGAAAGCCTTCACATGTTTGATCTCAGGTGAATGGGCGCAACACTATTTTTTCAACAAGAGCAAAATGCAGGGGAAATTATTCAAGGAACATGTATTTATTTACATGCTAATGTCTGCAACTGACAGTGGATTTGAATTGTCGCCATGTAATTGATAATTATCAGAACAAAACGGAGCCAAAATAGTTGCAACAAAAGAGTGGAATCAAAATAACAAAATAGAATTACTGGTGGGTTGTACTACTGAACTTTCAGAAATTGAAGAGAACATGCTACTTAGACACTGAGAAAATGAATTCATTGTCCCGTATTCCACAAGGAAAAACTGTGCTCAACTCTGGCTGGGTCCTGCTGCGTTTATAAACCACGACTGCAGACCTAAGTTTGTGTCAAATGGTCAAGATACAGCATGTGTGAAGGTTCTAAGAGATACTGAACCTGGAAAAGAAATTTCTTGTCATTATGGATATGAATGTTTTTAGAATATAATGAGTTCTGTGAATGTTACATTTGTGAAAGATGGGGAACCGGTGCTTTTAAATCTAGAGTGAACTGTCTGCCCCTGCTTCTATTATCAATAGCAAATACAGACTCAGAGAAACAGACAAATATTTAAATAGGCTTAAAAAGTTAGGTGACAGGAGGGGGAGGAGCAAGATGGCGGCCGAGTAACAGCTTCCTTGCAACTGGGCACGGTGAGACTGGGGAGAGAAGACCCCAGGCATCCCTGGCTGAGGGGATCTGCCCACAATTATCCCTTTGGGGACACAGGAATCAGGGAGAGACTTAGGGATCCCATAAAGAGGACAAAAGCAGTGGTGAACTGGAAAGTAGTTGAGTGTGTTCATTCAGTCTAATCCCACCCCCAGCTGTAAGCAGAGCAGCAATGAAAAGACAAACTGGAAAGGCCTTACATGTGAGCTGGTTTGGTTTTTTTGGACTTGGCACTCAGTTGAACTACCTTGGGAGAACTCAGGCGACAGTGTAGAGGACTTTAAGCATTGTCTAGGGCCCCAGATTGAGCCACTGAGCCGCTGAGCCAGATGGAGCTAATAGTGTTCAGCTGTGGGGCAAGCGGAGCCATTGTGGGAAAACCACCGTGGCAAGCTCCACCCTCAAGGTCGCAGAGCAAGGATTAGGTGGGAGACCTTGGATGAGTACTCTAGTGACTGGGCAGCCTAAAGGTGTGGACTGAGACACCTTACAGCCTTGGCCAACAGGGTCATAGAGTGAGATGGGTTTTGGGACACTGGATAAGAGGACAGCCACTTCAGAAGTGATCCCAGCAACAAGTGCTTTCCTGGGAAAGCTTCTCCTTAGTCAAGGTTAACAGTTTAAAGTGCCTTTTAAGCAGGCTGAGGATAGATTTATGCTCTCCACCCTGCAAGGTTTGAGAAATCAGCACAGGCCTCCAGTCTCCATCTCATATAGCTATATCAGCATTGTGATTAACATCTCATACCCCAGAAAATCACCTATTGCCCAGACAATATTCAGCAAGATATATGTACTACTTTGTTTTGGGGTTTCTGTTTTTTTTGTTTTTTTTTTTTTTAATTTCAACACTTTCCCTCTGGATTCTATTTTTTCCTTTCTTTTCCTTCTTCATTTTTCTAGTTTAAATATAATTTTCCATTGTTGCCTTCCCTAACGATTAGAACTTCATTTTAGTTAGTGTTTCTACCCCTATTATTTGGGTTTTTCCCCAATTTTATCATGTAAAGTTTTCTGTTTGCTTGTTTCACTTTGAATTATAGCATTTTTGTTTTTCTACTTGGTAGAGGTGGGGTAATGTGTCTGAACACGCTGGCAAAGAGCCGCTGACCTCAAGAGAACCACCCAATCCAGCAACCCCAGAGGTTGGTGGTTTTTAAGCTTGGGTCAAAGGACCCTATTGTGCACCTATATTGCTCCTATCTCCCTCTTTCTGTGCCTCTCTTCTTTTTGTCAATATTCTCTTTTACCTGCCCCCTCTCCTTCCTCTTTTTTCTTTTCCTTTCTTTTTCTTCTTTTTTCCCTTCTTGCTCTTCAGTCTTCTCATCCTTCTGGTCCAGTACCAAAAGGACTCATCAAAACCTTAGTCCAAAGGCACGGTAACTTAAAGAGCATGAGGAGGTGAAAGGAAAATTAGGGCAAGGAAACTGGTAAAAGAAAACACTCATGAGGAAGAATCAGAAGAAAAATCCTGGCAACATGAAAAACAAGTCCACAGCAAACCCCCCAAGGGACTGTGAGGTAGCTACTGCAGAAGATTCCCCCTTGTAAAGAAATGTTAGAAATAACAGAAAGGGAATTTAGAATACAGATGAAGAAAACAATGAAGGAAATGATGGAAACAATGAAGGAAATGATGGAAACAATGAAGGAAACTGCTGATAAAGTGGAAAATAACCAAAAGGAAATCCAAAAACAGAATTAAACAAGAGATGAACAATATGAAGAATAGAGAAAGGATATAGCAGAGGTGAAGGAACTGAAGTAGTCAATTAGGGAAATTAAAGATGCAATAGAAAGTATCAACAACATATGAGACCATGCAGAAGAAAGGTTCTCAGAGGTAGAGGATAAAGCTCTTGACATGACTCAGATAGTTAAAGAAGCAGAAAAGAAGAGATTGAAAGCAGAATGTTTATACTGACAGAATTATGGGACTTTATGAAGCGTTCAAACATATAGCTATGGGTAACCCAGAAGGGGAAAAAGAATGCCCCAGGGGAAAGGAAGCCATACTAGAGAATATTATAAATGAAAATTTCCCAAATATCACCAAAGATTCTGACACACTCCTTTCAGAGGGAATCGGACCCCAGGTGGCCTCAACTCTAACAGAGCTTCTCCAAAACACATTGTGATGAACCTGTCCAAAGTCAAGACAAAAGAAAAGATACATCAAGTTGCCAGGAGTAAGTGCCGGTTGACCTACAGGGGCAAATCCATCAGGGTGACTGCAGACTTCTCTAGTGAAACTTTTCAAGCAAGAAGAAAATGGTCATCCACCTTTAATCACTTAAACAGAACACTTTCCAGCCCAGAACTCTATATCCTGCTAAGCTAAGCTTTAAAATTGATAGAGAAATCAAATCATTTGCTGATATGCAAACATTAAGGAAATTCACCACAAAAAGACCAGCTCTACAGGAAATACTTCAACCTGTTCTATGCACTAACCATCGCAATGGATCAACAGCAAAGTAACAACTCAGAAATTAAAGGACAGAACCTAACTTCCACCATGATACAAAAGATAAAACTAAGTAATAGACTCTCACAAAATAAGATGAATAGAACACTACCACACTTATCAATTATCTCAGTAAATATTAATGGCTTGAATTCCCCCGAAGAGGCACAGATTGGCTGACTGGATTAGAAAACACCAGCCATCCATTTGATGTCTGTAGGAAACACACCTAGCTTCAAAAGACAAATTAAAACTCTGAGTTAAGGGTTGGAAGACAATTTTTCAGGCAAACGGAATTCAGAATAAAAGAAGAGTTGCAATCTTATTTTCAGATCCATATGGATTTAAAGCAACTAAAGTCAAAAAAAGATGAAGATGGTCATTTTGTATTATCGGTCAAGGGAAAAATACAATGAGAAGACGTTTCAATTCTAAATACCAACACACCCAATTTAAATGCTCCGAGATTCTTGAAACAGACCTTAGTCATTCTAAGCAATATGATATCCTGTAACACCATAATAACAAGGAACTTTAACACTCCTCTTACAGAACTGGACAGATCCTCTAAACAGAAATTAAACAAAGATATAAAGGATTTAAATTAGACCCTAGAACAACTGTGCTTGATAGACACATATAGACCACTCCATCCCAAAGAATATATATTTTTCTCATTAGCCCATGGAACATTCTCCAAAACTGATCATATCCTAGGACACAAAACAAACCTCAACAGAATCAAAAGAACTGAAATTTTACCTTGCATCTTCTCAGACCACAAGGCACTAAAGGTGGAACTCAACTCCAACAAAAACGTTCAACCCCACACAAAGGCATAGAAATTAAACAACCTTCCGTTGAATGACAGTTGGGTACAGGAAGATGTAAAACACGAAATCAACTTCCTTGAGCACAATAACAACGAAGACACAAGCTACCAAAACCTGTGGGATACTGCAAAAGCAGTTCTGAGAGGAAAATTTATCTTAGATGCCTACATTCAAACAGAAAGAGAGTACATCAACAAATTCACTAGCCATCTTATGGAACTGAAAAAAGAACAATCTAAGCCTAAACCCTGCAGAAGAAAAGCAATATCCAAAATTAAATCAGAGATCAATGAAATTGAAAACAAAAGAATCATTCAGAAAATTAATGAACCAAGGAGTTGGTTCTTTGCAAAAATAAATAAAATAGATAAACCTTTGGCCAGACTAACTAGAAATAAAAAAGTAAAATCTCTAGTAACCTAAATCAGAAATGATACAGGGGAAATAACAACTGATGCCACAGAGATACAAGATATCATCTCTGAATACAACCAGAAACTCTATGCCCAGGAATTTGAAAATGTGAAGGAAATGGATCAATATTTGGGATCACACCCTCTCCCTAGTCTTAGCTAGGAAGATATAGAGCTCCTGAACAGACCAATTTCAAGTACTGAGATCAAAGAAACAATAAAAAATCTTTCAACAAGAAAATACCCTGGTCTGGATGGCTTCACTAGAATTCTATCAACCTTTAAAGAAGAGCTATACCTGTCCTACAAAAATTATTCCAAAAAATTGAGGAGGAAGGAATCTTCCCCAACACGTTCTATGAAGCAAACATCACCCTGGTACCAAAACAAGGAAAAGACCCAACTAAAAAGGAGAATTTCAGCCTAATTTCACTAAAGAATATACACACAAAAATTCTCAACAAAATCCTAGCCAACAGATTACAGCTTATCATCAAAAAAGTTACACATCATGATCAAGTAGGATTCATCCCAGGGATGCAAGGCTGGTTTAACATACGCAAGTCCATAAACGTTACTCACCGTATTAACAGAAGCAAAAACAAAGACCATATATGATCCTCTCAACAGATGCAGAAAAAGCATTTGATAAAATCCAGCATCTTTTTCTAAACAGCACACTGAAGGGTACAGGCAAAGGTGACACATTTCTTTTTCTTTTTTTTTTTCTTTTGTAGAGACAAGAGTCTCACCTTATCACCCTCGGTAGAGTGGCATGGTATCACACAGCTCACAGCAACCTCCAACTCCTGGGCTTAGGCAATTCTCTTGCCTCAGCCTCCCGAGTAGCTGAGACCACAGGCATCTGCCACAACACCCGGCTATTTTTTTTGTCGCAGTTCGGCTGGGGCTGGGTTTGAAACCGCCACCCTCAGTGTATGAGGCCGGTGCCTTACTGACTGAGCCACAGGTGCTGCCTGGTGACATATTTCTTAAACTGCGTGAAGCTATCTATGACATACCCACAGCTAATACTTTACTGAATGAAGTTAAACTGAAAGCTTTTTCACTTAGAACTGAAACCAGACAAGG
>CAUYRH010095218.1:0-32952 GCA_963574655.1 Perodicticus potto
CCAGCACATAGCCTGGGTCCCTAGCACATAGCTTGTGTCCCTGGGTCCCTAGCACATAGCCTGGGTCCCTGGGTCCCCAGCACATAGCCTGGGACCCTAGCAGGTAGCCTGGGTCCCTAGCACGTAGCCTGGGTCCCCAGCATGTAGCCTGTGTCCCTAGCATGTAGCCTGGGTCCCCAGCACATAGCCTGGGTCCCTAGCACATAGCTTGGGTCCCTGGGTCCCTAGCATGTAGCCTGGGTCCCTGGGTCCCCAGCACATAGCCTTGGTCCCTAGCACATAGCCTGGGTCCCTAGCACGTAGCCTGGGTCCCTAGCACGTAGCCTGGGTCCCCAGCATGTAGCCTGGGTCCCTAGCACGTAGCCTGGTTCCCTAGAACGTAGCCTGGGTCCCTAGCACGTAGCCTGGGTCCTCAGCATGTAACCTGTGTCCCTAGCATGTAGCCTGGGTACCCAGCACGTAGTCTGGGTCCCTAGCACGTAGCCTGGGTCCCTAGCATGTAGCCTGGGTTCCTAGCACATAGCCTGGGTCCCCAGCATGTAGCCTGGGTCCCTAGCACGTAGCCTGGGTTCCTAGCACATAGCCTGGGTCCCTGGGTCCTTAGCATGTAGCCTGGGTCCCCAGCATGTAACCTGGGTCCCCAGCATGTAGCCTGCATCCCTAGCACATAGCCTGGGTCCCTGAGTCCCCAGCATGTAGCCTGGGTCCCTAGCACGTTGCCTGGGTCTCTAGCATGTTTGACACTCCAAGATTTTTTTAAACACCTTTTCCTCTGTGTAACAAGATTACTTCTAGTAATTGTCATAGGATAGTCAGTTATTATTTTTTTGATTTGTTCTTTGGGTTTAAAATAACAATGTAATTAAAATACCTTATAATTTTAAGCTTTAGGTCAAATACTGTAAAACATTCCACAAATGCCAGGAAATTTGTGGAAAGCAAGGGAAATGTTACACTTTGTGGTTTGTACTGTTTCACTGATTTGAATTTTAAACACAAAAGAAAATTCCAACTAGACACCCAGCACGGCAGAAGGAATGACTGCAAGTTCCGAACCTTCTGTACGAAGACTGCACTGCTGTTGCTCACTTTGGATCTAGTGATGAGGTGTGGAACAGGCAGCAATACATGTGTTGGAAACACAAGTTGCACCTGAGGCAAGCTCAGGTGGTTCATTCTGAATTATTGTAAAAGTTACATTTGAAATGAGTACGTGTAGTTCAGTTCTTACTTACTGGGGCTTGGTTGTTTAAGGGGAAGTTAGTTGTATATTCATTGTTCTCCAGACTTTTATGCAGAATACAATTTTTATGAAAGAATAAGTAGTAAAGATGTGCCAGTTTGAAGCATGTAAGTTATTAAACTCAATAATAACTAGAGAGTTCTTTATAAAGTGGACCAAGAAGTATTTTTCAGGGCATGTTGTCATTGAACTTGTTAAAATTACGGGTACCTGATGATCAAAAAAAAGCTAGCCAACATTCAGTCAGCCTTACAAACGACTTTAGGTCACCTACCGGCGTGCACTCTTACTTGCTTGTTCCAAGGGGGCCACTTCCTCTGCCCACCCTTGTATGCCACGTGCCACGGCCTCCCCCAGCACCTGTTTTCCCTCTGAGATGGCTCCTTTCCCCGCCCTGCCTCTGGCCGTGGTGTCTAAATTAGACACCACGTTGGTTACTGGGTTGCTGTGGCTGAGTGCCCTTGTCTCCCTTCTGTGAACCCAGGACCAGCTGTTTTCATAACTCTGCAGACTGCCTGGTGATATTTGAAAGTGTGGTTGCTGAGAATATGATCTTCCTCAGCACCTCTGTTCAACAGACTAAACCACCCTGAGACACTTCTCGGTTCAACAAAAAGGAAACTAGTACAGTGGCCACGTTTGTTTTTGTGTTGCCATTGATGTTGTAGAGACTCAAAAATAGGATATTAGTACATACAAGCCTGCAACTCAACGTATGCACTTCATATTTTTTCTAGCAAAATCTGAACCTACTTCATAGTTCTGTCTTCCTCCAGAACAAGGCAAGGAAGGCTCCCCTGATGTAGCCTCATTTCTTTTCCCTTTCTGTCTTGACAGTGTCTGAAATCTTTGTTCTATGTGTATTTTTAAAGCCCCCTGCATTCATTTTTTATCCTCAGTGTTCAATCAGAATTGCTGGTAGATGTTATTACTTTTGTCGCTGTTTTACGCACCCCATGCCTTTCTCCTTCCTGAGGCGCGTTGCGGGGAGTGTGTGTCACCGTTGGAACCCCCTGTCTTTGTACGTCTGGAGGGGTCTTGCCTTATCATCACTGTGTCTGGTTATTCAGCTGGGCCTGGAATTTTAGGCTGATGACATTTCTGAGCATTTCCGAGTCTTCTGGCTGCTATGCAGCTGACTGATACACGCCGCCGGCCCGATCAGCACTTGTCTATCAATAGCTTTCAGCTTAAAAGGCTTTTCAGGTTTTCTCTCGATCATTAATGTGTTCTAATTTTATTATGATGCATCTGAATATGAACTTTCTTTTATTTGTCTTACATTCTTCCCATCTTCACCATCTGACATTTTTTTTCTTTAGTTCTTGAGAATTCTCAGCCATCATTATGGTTTTCTTTTTTTGGATGTTGATCCTTCACCATCATCTTAACTTGCTGCCACTTCTGGAAGCTGGAACTGCCAGGACGTGTGGGAGCTGGGTGACGTTGCTAGTGGTCACCGACACTGGGGCATTTGCTCCTTCAAGGGCGTATGTGTGAGTGACCTCCCGGCTCCTCCCAGTGAAACTGAAGTGAGTGTACCTCCCGGATCCTCCCAGTGAAACAGAACATAGAGCTACTAAATGTGAGCGGAAGAGACGTGTGCCATTTCCAAGTTGAAGCAAGGAGAAGCCCTGGCCGCCCTCCAGCCTGCCCTTCCTCCTGCCTCGGCGGTTGTGGGAGAGTGGGGAACAAGCGGTGAACAAGCTTCTGTGCATCCCCTGAGAGGTGTCTGTGGTCGCCACCTAGGGGATCTGCCCTGATTCACACCGGAAGCCTACGGTTCCCTGGCACCGTTTTCATTTATTTATTTCTCTAACACTTGTCTTTCAGTGGGATAATTGTTTTTTTTTTTTTTTCCCCTGTTCAGCTTAGGATTAGTCTCTGTTTTTAGTGTTTATTTTAGCGACTACTCTTTTCCTACAATTTAATATTCTATCTCTATATTAACTACCAGTTCTGGGTTTATAATTATTAATTAGAATTTCTTTTTTGTTTTTTGCAGTTTTGGCCGGGGGTGGGTTTGAACCCGTCACCTCCGGCATATGGGGCTGGCGCCCTACTCCTTTGAGCCACAGGCGCCACCCCATTAGAATGTCTCATACTCAACTTTATATATGTAATTTCTCTTCATTTCCGCAAGTATTTTAAACATATTATTTGTGAATAATTTCCAAACTTTTATTATTTGTATTCCCTTCAAATGAATACTCTCAATTCTCTGTAATGTCAGCTGTTCACTGTGGCAGTTCTCATCCGATAGGAGATTTTTGTTTGCTGACTCCTTTTAAATGTGAGTGTTGGGTTATTCTTCGTGTTGCTGCTGGGAATTTTTTTTTTTTTTTTTCCTGTTTAATTCCTTTCTTCTTGAGGTCATATGTCTTTTCTGCTAGCTTTGTCGTTCCCTCTACGGAGCTCCTCTCTAATCAGAAGTAGGCCGCGTGCTGCCTGTGGTCTCCGGGCTTCAGAGGTGCTGGCGTTTTACAGATCTTGTTGCTAAGTCAGGGAACGACTGGACCCAGGGTCAGTGTGAGAAGCAGCCTTGGTTCCCTTCTCTGTTCTGAGTGCATCCTGAGACAGTTTCTGCCTTGGGCAATAATCACCATTTTTTTAATCAAATCTTCTTTCACAAAACAGGAACGCTAAACTCAACCTCTGGTTTCACACCCTGAGTCTGGGCCCAGTCTCCTGATGCAGCGTCTGGAGCCCTGTACCTCTCCTCCCCACGTCCCACCCTGAAGTTTCTTTATTCCAGTCCAAGAACCTGATAGATTGTTCTTAGTGTTTTGTTTTTCTGTTCCAAGATTTTTTTTTCCTTCTAATAAGTTTTGTCTTTTAAAATATTATTTATTATAGAACATGATTATATAAATGGGTGTGTGTGCTTTATTCTTTGCTATGGCTTAGAAGCAGGTGGAATGATTATTTATACCTGAACTCACAATTCCATCTTAATAAGAAGTTAAAGTCTTTAATTTAAATGAGATTAACCCTCTGACTCATCATGTGGTGATCCTTTTCTTATTCTAAATTACAGATATTTCATTTTGATGTATCTCCCTCCCAATGGTTTTACCTTAATTTTTAAAAGATTTTCTGAGAAATTACGGAGCTTTTTGGTGTGGAGGCAGCTGATTGAGTCTGAAAGGCCATCATGGGGGCCTAAGCAGAATGATTAGCACACCTGCCACTCACCTTGCTCCTTTGTGGGAACGGGTGAGTGTGGGTAACCCAGCTTTCTAGTCTTCCTATAGATTTTTTTTTTCTTTTTTCCTCTTCAGTTAGTAAACAATTAATAACTTACAGAAAAAGTAAACAGAGATAGGAGGACATCAGGGTTAGAATCACCTAATAAAATGTTGCTGGCAGCTGGTGAAGAAGGTTATGCCACATTTATCTTCTGTCTGCTGTGGGTGAGATGAAATCAGGTTCTGTCTCATTGTGTACTGCTAGGCGTACTGGGGCCAGGCTCTGAGACTATGTAGATTATAACACACAATATTTTTCAAAGGAGTGTCCTTAGAGATGCAACAGTGTTTTACTTTGAAGATTAGCTTAGCTTTTCATTCATTCTTCTTTTGCTGAATTTTTTTTTAATTGAAAATGTGTCACCCCCCCCCCCCCTTTTTTAGGAGTCAGAGTCTCACTCTCGCTCAGGCAAGTCTTGACAAAAAAAAAAGAAGAAGAAGAAGAAATAAAAATAAAAAATAAGCAAGGAAACAAATTAGTCACCCCTGGGAATATTTTTATAGGTAATCAAAACATTTAAAATAATTTTAGGGGATTTTTTTCACCTTATTATAGAAGCCTTTCCTTTATTTAAATACCTAAGCTTTCTCCGTGCATTTATCTGCTTTTATATCATTCCTTCTTTTACCAAAAAGTGTTCTTCTTTACAAAAGATACTCTTTTTTTGCTTTGTGGAAATAGTTTTAAAATGTGTACCATGTGACACATAACTTTAACTTCTGTACAGGGTTGAGTATCGTTCCAAGAAGCTGTAAGCTTATTGGGAAATAAGGCCTTTGCAGATGTTCCCCAGTTAACGTGAGGTCCTGCTGGGGTACAGAGAGCCCTCATCCGATGCTTGTGGTCTTTATAAGGACGGGGACACTGCCACACAGACACAAAACGAGGCAAATGTCACGAGAGGGAAGAGACGGAGGTTGGAGCAATGTGTCTGCATGCCAAGGAATGCCAAGGGCTGCCTGCCATCAACAGAAGCTGAAAAGAGTTTTCCCCTGGAGCCTGCAGAGGGTCAGCTGGCTGACACCTTGCCATGGACCTCCAGTCTCCCGAGCACCAGGATAAGACACACAGTTTGTGGCCCCTTTCTCCTGGAAATCCTAAGAAACTAATATGCCTTTTTATATAGTTTGTTCTGAGTGTAATGAAACCTTTATCTGTGGCATGAAAGAGTAAATTTGTTTCAAACCCGTTCTGTTCCAAAGGACCATAGAAACGCGTTGCCCTGTCTTGCCCCTTAGGGAAAGTAGACAAGGGCTCTTTGCTTTTCTTGCTGGGCATTTTGTTTCTTTATGTCCATTTACTTCTTTCTTCCAGTCTGTGTCCAGACAGCTGTTGTGCTCTAAGGACTGAGGTTTCCAGGAGCAAAAGTCTCACCCAGTCAGATTTCATTAGATCAGTTCTTGAATTTTACACTTAAGTCTAAGTCTGTGGGAGGGTCTGACTTCCCAAATATTTTTCAGGCATAGATGCTCTAGGAAAGAAACGGTGGGTTAGGTGGTGATGTTCATGTCAAAAGTGGATTAGGAGATATTGCCTACTGTATACCTCATGTGGCAGGCTCAGGCTCTCATACAAAATGTGTCAGTGACTACAAGAAGTTTAAAATAATGGAAGTTGGTTAGACCAGCACTTGACACCACACCCATTCTTTGTTATCATCTATTAATATCTCAAGATGCTACAGAAGTCACTTGGAGGAACGCTATTTGAAAGACAACAGGGTCTTCTCCCCGATAAGCCTCTCCTCCGAGCTCGAGGCTCCTGTGTCTGCTGTGGGCCGTCAGCTCTGCATCTTTGTTTTGAACATTGAGGTCACCGAAGCAGGACCGTGAGAGGCACGAGGAGTTCTCACTTGTCCTCCTCAGTCCTTGGTCTCCCTGAAGTGCTCTTTAGTTAGAAGGGAGTCTGTTGTTGGTTTGAGCCTACTTTACATTTATTTTCCTGTTGTAATTTGGTGCTGAGAAAAAATAAATCAATCTCAAGTTGGACAATGCTATAAGAAATTGAAATCAAAGGCAGAGACACATCAGCACAGTGGACCAGGCTTTTCCTCTGTCTGTATATGAGTCCCTCACGCTTCCCATGGGGTCTTGATTTTGAGTTAATTATGTGGCATCATGTCTTACGTCTAATTATTTTAATTCAGAAACTAAACAGGGTTGTCACGAGGTCTGAGGTTCATCCTGCAGGGGCTGGGGCGATGCACTTGTGCCCTCATCATTGGTCTGCTCAACTTCTGTGATGTGGCCGGTGCGGATACAGCAGATGACAAAATGTGCAAAGTCCCAGGTCCTAGTGTGGAGGGACCAGCAGAAATGATAAAATCCCAAGATTTCTGGTGTATATGTTGGTAACAGGAAGTGATAAAAATAAGGTGGGACAGAGCATGGGAACAGGGGTGAGGGAGAGTCTGCAGTTTGGAGGATGGTGAACAGAGAGGATGTCATTGTAGGCTGGGTGCAGTGGCTTCTGCCTATAATCCTAGTCCCCTCGGAGGCTGAGGTGTGTGTCTGTTGAGCATAGGAGTTTGAGACTAGCCTGAGCAAGAGTGAATCCCCATCTCTACTAATGGCTTCATCACAGGAGGCTGAGGCAAGACTATCTCTTGAGCCCAGGAGTGAGAGGTTGCTGTGACCTATGATACTACAGCACTCTAGCTTAGATAATAGAATAAGCCTGTCGAAAATAAAGAAGGAAGGGATGGAGGGAGGGAAGGAAGGAAAAAGAGAAGGAAGGAAGGAAGGAGGGGAGGGAGGGAAGGGAATGGTGTCATTGAGAGGATGGGATTTGGTAAGACATCCAGAGTATAAAGGAACAACCCATGTAACTTGTGGGAGAACATTTGGGAAGGAGGAACAGCTGGGGCAGGAATGTGTTGGGTGACTGGAGAACAACACAGCTGGTATTTCCTGCATTGGGGGGGTGGGGGGATAGGACGTGTGATGGGAAGACAGGCGGCCTCATCCTGAAGGCCTTTTAGGCCACTCTAAGGATTTGAGCTTTTGCTCTGAGTGGGATGGGAAGTCACTGAAGAGATGTGAGCAGAGAAAAGCTGCAATCTAGCTTGTGGTTTAATAGGAGCGTAATGGCTGTGGGATGTTGCCACCCAAGCTCACCAACCAGCCCTCACAAGGGCATTGGAAACAGACTCAGGCAGATCTTCCTGGAGGGAATCTACCCCGTGGGTGCAGATAATGGAAGTTGGAGCTACGGGAGTGAATTGGGCTCTGTTTCTAAAATAACTGAATTTTATTAGGTAAAACATGACTAATCTATTCTATGAGAAGTGTTCTCAGGGTGGTACAATAATTGAATAGGAACCCTATACAGGCACAGTTGATCCTTCGAAGTCCTCCTTTCTCCTAGTTGTACTGTTCAACGACAAACGAGAAAAACGATTAGGAATAACGAGTCTCTATGGTGCGAATTTCTTTCTTTCTTTTTTTTTTTTAAAGAAACTTGAGCTGAGAACCTGTCTATATTCTTTTTTTACAGAAGAAAAGACCTGCTCAAGAAAGACATGCGTTCCATGAATTTTGAAATCGGCATTTCTGTTCTGTCATTTAATTATCACCAGATTTTAAAAATTATGGTCAAAACAAGTTTTATGTCATGGATTTCCTAGGTGCAGTTAGAAGCCCAACCCTCTGCCCTCAGCTTCGATATGCCGTCGTTAAATAGAACTTTGGAAACTAGTAAATAAAGGAATAGAATCAGGAGTTTATCCTGTATTTCTTAAGCTATATCTTAGAATAACCAAATAGTTAATGAGAAGAATATTATTTTTGCAGAGGCACATTAGCTATAAAGAAGAACATCAGCTATAATATAACATGAACCACTCGTTTGTAAACTTACAACTTGTAAAACTTGTCCTCACTCAGACATACCTTCCTTCGGTGTCTGTCCTGATTCCATCCACACGTCAGTGCCTTTTCTGATCAGAATATCAGTATGACAGTAGAACATACTTTTCTAATCGATACATTAGATATGAATATATTGATTATTAAAATGTAAGTAATTTTTAAATAAAAATACTAATTACATAAAAGATGTGAGATCTTCACGCAGTCCACAAAAGCAGTGCTTTGTGAACTGTTTGATCCACTTTCAAAATTATTAACAAAAATTTGACAGAGTTATACTAGTTATCATTTGAAGAATTGACAAAAACTTTATGGATTATCAAAGGTAATGCTTCTAAAGTACAAGTTCTTAATGTCAAATCAATAATAATAAATAATAATAGTTATCAATTATTTACTTCATAGAATATTCCAAGTATTGCTCTAAGTACTTCATATACAGGTGGATATTGGTTTGGCTATGTGTAGCAAAGGCTCACAACAAAAAGAGCTTGGATAAGCAAGAGTTTTATTTATTTATTTATTTTATTTATTTTTTGTAAAGACAGAGTCTCACTTTATTGCCCTTGGTAGAGTGCCATGGCATCACACAGCTCACAGCAACCTCCAGCTCCTGGGCTTAGGCGATTCTCTTGCCTCAGCCTCCGAGTAGCTGGGACTACAGGTGCCTGCCACAACGCCCGGCTATTTTTTTTTTTCTTTCTGTTTTTGCAGTTCAGCTGAGGCCGGGTTTGAACCCGCCACCTTCGGTATATGGGGCTGGCGTCCTACTCTATGAGCCACAGGCACTGCCAAGAGTTTTATTTATTTTTTATTGTAAATGCCTAAGCTGATAAAGTGACTCCAGAGACCTGTTCCATGTTGTTGCTCTGCTTCCCTTGGGTGCTTGCTTCACTGCACAATTCAAGAGATCTTGCTCTCTGGCTTGCATTTTTACTAGTCATAGTTTTCTGTCCTTTAAGAGTCAACATTGGAAGCTAGATAAATCTCTTTTGCTCAGATACTGTTGATGAACACCTAGTCACTTGGCCACATCCAGCTGCAAAGATGGTGGAGAAATGTATGATTATTTTTGGTGGCCATATGTCCAGGGCACATTGGCAGCCTGTACCCTCAGGGATTATTTTACTCCATCCCCATAACAGTCCTGTGAGGTAGACATCATTATGGCCTGAGTATTATAGATAGACGAGACATCTTAGGTCTGGAAAGGTTTGATGATTTGCACAAACGTAGGAAATCCTTTAAATGTTTTTACAAACATGGCCTTTGTTTTGATCTTGCTTTGAACATGTAAAATGGGGATGTCCAACATTTTTTTTTCTCTGCCACACACTGAAAGAAAAGAGTTGTCTTAAGCTACACAGTAATTACACAAACAGTAAGGAAAGCTGATTAGCAAAAAGAAAAAAAATTTTTTTTCTACCATATGTGATATCTGACACAATAGATAAGCAGAAATAGTCCTCACAAAATCAGCATGTGACCCACAGGCGGCAGGTTGGACTGTGCTTCTAAAAGTTGGAATGGTAAAGGAGAGATTGACTTATCTGTATCCAAGCTGGTTTAGACTGACACTTGTGTAAAATGCCACAGGAATAGCAGTTGCTGCAAAAGTTTCTGGACACCGACTCTCAGTTGTTTTAATACCTTGTTGCAGACGGGGAGAGTAGTTTGTGTGCTGGCATCAGTCCTCAGGTCGCCATCTCTACAGCCCTGAATAAAGCCACTCACCTTTAATCATCAACTTTATTAGAGAAATGACACTGCCTTGTGGCTTCTGATGTGCTCTTTAATCCAGTCTTGTTTGCTTCAAAAGCCGATGAGTAACTGCAACTATAGCTATAACGTAAATATTGAAAAGATAAACTATGTACATTTTTTTATAGTTTCAGGTTTATCTGTCAAGAAAAAAATTATTTATTATTCTCCTTACAGTGAAATTTTGTACTTCACTGTATTTAAATTTGCTGTCATACATATTTTTGAAAAATACTAATTATCCTCAAGTACAGCTTCGTGTACATTTACAAGTGTACTTGAAACCTCTTGCGGTCTTGAGAGCTGTGGGATCCTTTAATTTCCAAAAAGAATTTATTTATATATTCTTACAATAAAAGGTGCTTAGCAATGTATCTTTCAAAAGAATAAGAAAAATTCAAGAAATCATTCGCAGGAGTAGCAGCAAATATAGCTATCAGCTAGGCTGGCTAAAGCCAGTTTATGTCATGTGTAAACCTAAAATATCATGCTGAGAAAAATTCTGAGTCCAAGTAGGTTCATCTGGGAAGGCCGCTGGGCGTGATTAATAATGCCTAGTGGGGGAGGGGGACACACAAATTCTGCATTATTTTCCTCCTTTAACTATTATGCTAGTTTTGAGCTTCCTAAAGCAAAGGGAAAGCATTAAACATAGTGGGTTATATTTTTTATCTCATGAAAAAGAAATATTCAAATTGGTAAGAAAGATAAACTTTAATTTGTTCAAAATTTTGAAATGGTTTTGTTTCCTACGTGGATGGAATGTTGAAAAAAGTATGATTAGCGCAGCACATCTCAGCATAGTCCCTCAGCACTAACAGGTATATACTGATTTTTGAAAATATCTACCTTCACAGTCCAAGAGCGTGTCCAACAGAAAAACAAGGCTGAATTTTTGTAAGAAATTCCAGAAACCTCACACTGCACTTGTAATTAGTAACAAAGAGACTAACATAAACGTATGGAAGGTTAAACAATTATTCCGTTATACCCTCTTTTTTCTCTATATGAAGTTATGGTTTACGTATCTTTTCTTTTTCAAAAAATCATTTCATTTTTCTTCCCCGTCCAAGGAGATGACGTGATCTGATACCAGAGAGGGGGAGATTCAGCTGCGATGTATGGACGGGACATAGCAGAGAGACTAGAGGATGAGATTTGCAGACTTCCAAACTACAGCTGGTATTTTCACAGCGGTTTTGACAGCGGAGACTGCGGTGAAGGCAGCTGCCGATAACATTTATCAGTGCACAGCCGCGGGAGACAGACTCCTGTAGCCTGGGTGCTCCGCGCTTCTTCCCTGACACCTTTTTCACTTCCTGCCCCCTGTTCTTTTGCTCCAGATAGCTATAATCCTTATTTTGTCCCTTGTCCAATGTTTCCTACCTCCCCACCCCTTTCTTGCCATTTTCTAAGAGTATAAACTTTATAATTTAGTAGGAGCAGATTTGAAGGTCGTCTCTCACCTTGTTACTTTTCCGGGTGGCGGAGGTGAACTTGGCTATTAGGCTGCTGTGTTGCTTTCTCAGCAGAGCTCACACTGGTCCTCAGCCTGGTGTGTCCCCTGCTGCTGCGATGCTTCAAGCTCGAGTCATCCTTCTTACATCGCTTTATCTGTAAAAATTAAAAACTCCTCAGGGCTGTCCATATAGTAAGTAATGCTGTGTTCTCAACAACTCTCCTAGGAGAGAATAAATTATCTTAAAATGTTAACTGGGGAGACTTCCACTTCTGGCCATGACACAGTAGCAGAAATTTATAGTCCTGCCTGAAATGAGCCCTTCAAAATAGATAATTTATATCAAATCATAGTTTTCTGACTGCTTGAAGGTCAGTAGTTTGAGAGACTGAGAACAGTTGAGGTGTGGTTATGATTGCCCAGTTCACACCCTGCAGGACCCCCGAGTTGAGAGGACGGAGCTGAGTCTGGGGAGACTCAGCCATCCAGAGTTCCCAGGGCAGAGTAACAAGAAGAGAGAACTTCACAGTGAGAGGACACGGGGATCTTCAGAGGATCCCCTGGAGCCCAAGCGCTGCCATCAAAGTCAGGGGAAGAATTGTCTGAAAGGATTAAAAGGAGCAGTGTCTGGCACTCACAGGCTGATGTGTCTGTTCCTACCAGTCAGACTGAAAAGGCACCATCAGCGGGTCATTGCCTGGAGCACTCAGCAGTGGGGGAAGTTGGGCTCAGAAAACGGTACCCGGAGCAAAGGCCCCAAAAGCAGCCTCAGAAGCACATTTCCTCTGGCCTTCTCCTGCTCTCCTATCTCTGACTCCTCTAGCCAGGGAGGAATTATCTGACCTACTTTGTTTTGACTGTAAGTGAACGACCTCTCACTCCAGAGAGGGCCCTGCCCCACACCCGGAAGAAAGAAATGAGCCAAGAGGCCAAGAAGAACCCAGAGAAACAGGCTTTCCGGGGCTTCCCCCTCGGGCTGTTAGCCTGAGATGAGACCCTTCTGTCCAGTCTTACTGCTGTTCTGCTGTCCACACCTTGTTGACCCCCCACATAAGATGGACCTCTGCCCCCTCATCTTTGGTTTCTGAAGGCCTCTGTGTCACGTGAAACTGTGATCCACCGAGTTTTTATCCCTTTCCCTTATTAATCTGCCTTTCGTCAGTTGATTTCCAGCAGCCCTTCAGAGGGTGAAGGGGAAATTTTCCCCTTTCCCCTGCAGGAATAATTAGCCCTATGGAGAACAGTTCTTTGAACTCATCTAGTATGTTATGAAAGCAAATCTGAAAGAATCGACTGTTACTACATAACCCAGCTTTTCAAGTGACTCAGAACAATCGCCAAGATAGGACACAGTCAGCCATAAAACAAATCTCATTATTCAAGTAATGCAAGTATACTGTCTGACCACGATGGAATAATGTAAAATCACCAATAGAAATATATTTACAAAATCCCCCAAGTATTTAAAAACAAATTATAACATGCTTCTAAATAATCCTTGTCCAAAGAAGAAATCAAAAGGAGAAATAAAAAGTAGTTTGAATTGAGTGCAAAAAAATGCACAGCATATCCAGAAATTGTGAGGTGCTCTTAGGTAGGTAAGGGAAATTTTTGACACCAAATGCCCAGGTATTATTGGAAATGATGAAAAGTCTCCAATTAATGACTCGATTTCCACCATAGAGACTAGAAATAAGATCAAATTAAACCCAAACTAAGCAGGAAAAAGGAAATACCAAAAATTAGCAAAACAAAAGAAAAAAAAAACGGAAGAGAAGATCAAAGAAAGGAAACACTGGTTCTTTGAGAAGATTAATAAAATTGATAACCCCCTAGACAGAGTCTTAAGAAGAAAAGCAAGAGTGAAGGTGTCAATTAGCAAAATCATGAATGAGAGAGGTGACATCACTTAAGATTCCAAACCCATTAAGAATCATAAGAGTACGATGAATAACTTTATGCCAATAAGTTCGACAACTTAGATACAATGGGAATATTCATTGAAAGACACAAATTAACAAAAGTCACTCAAAAAATTAATACCCCACGTAGCCATGTATTATACATAAAGAAATTGCATTTGTAATTCAAAATATTCAACAAAGTGAACCCTAGACTACTAAGGCTTCACTGGTGAATTTAGGAGGAAATAGTAACAGTTCTCTACAAAGTGTTTCATAATGTCCAAGAGAATACTTCCCAGGTCATTCTTTGTGACCAAAATTGTCCTGGTACCAAAACCATGCAAAAATATACCAAGAAAAGTTTAAAATTACAGATCAAGATCCTTTATTCTTTAAAATTAATGTAATTCATTAATTCATTAAAATTAATGTAAAAATTCATAATTCTTTAAAATTAATGTAAAAATTCTAAATAAAAACTTTAGAAAATATAATTTAACAGTGTGTATAAAAGGTAATACCTAATGACCAAGTGAGGTTTATCAGGCACGGAATATGAGAGTTACAAACTAAGAAATTACGTAACTGGAAAAAAAAACATATGACCATCCCAATTACAGCAAAATCATGTGAAAAATTAAATACTCATTTGGGTAAAAACCATGAGCAAAGTAGGGATAGAAAAGAATCTCTTTTGTCTGAGAAAGGGACCCTATACAAACCTACAGCTCTCGTTCTAATTATTTGTGGAAAAACGGAATGTTTTCCTGGTAAGGTGAGAAGCTAGGGGAGATGGTATGCTTCTGCCACTTCTGTTCCACAGAGTGTAAAGATTCTACCTGGTGAAATTAGGCAAGAAAAGGAAATGAAGTTTGTCTTGATCGAAAGAGAAGAAACACAATGGCCTTTATTTCAGATCACCTGGTTTTCTATGTAGAAAATCTAATAAAGTCCATGAAAACGATAATAAAACTAAAACGTGAGTTTAGCAAGGTTGTAGGATATAAGGTAAGTATTCAAAAATTAAATGTCTCTATATACTAGCAACAAATCATGTGATGTTCAAACTAACAAAGCGATACCATTTACAACAGAATGAAAAAGTATGAAATGGCTTGAGATAAATTTAACAGAAGATGCAAAGGAATGATACACTGAAAATTACCAAAAAATGCTGACAGAAATTAAAGAGCTCTTAAATCAATGAGGAAAATAGGTTAAAAGTCATTTCTCTCCTAATTGTTCTATAGATTCAGTATAATGCGACCCTAACTCCCAGTAGTGTTCTTTTTTGGGGGGCGGGGGTAGCAATTGACTAACTTATTCTACAAGTCATGTGGAAATGTAAAGGATCCAGAATAGATAAAACAACTTTGCAATAGAATTTGGAGAACAAACGTTACCTGATAGCAAGACTTAAAAATCTATGATAATCAATACAGTATGATGTCAGCATAAAGATAAACAATGTGTTAATGGAACAGGAGCACAGAGCCCAGGAGGCCTGCACACACTCATAGACAGCCAGTTCTCTAGGTAGTTGGAAGTATTTTTTTTTTTTTGTAGTTCCTGGCCAGGGCTGGGTTTAGAACCTGCCACCTCCTGTATAGGGGGCCGGCGCCATACTCCTATGAGCCACAGGCACTGCCCTGATACATAATTTTTTTAATGTGTTGCTGTATTCTGTTTGATAGGATCTTATTGAATATTTTTGTGTCAATATTCATTAATGATATTGGCCTATAGTTTTCCTTTTTTGTTTGGTCCTTTCTTGGTTTTGGAATCAGGGTGATATTTGCCTCATAGAATCTGTTGGGGTGGGGATTTCTTCCTTCTCTATATTTTGGGATAGGTTATGCAATATAGGAACTAGTTCCTCTTTGAAGGTTTGATAGAATTCTGATGTGAAACCATCTAGTCTAGGTATTTTCTTTTTTGGAAGATTTTGTATTGTTGGTGCAATTTTAGTGCTTGATATAGGTCTGTTCAAAATTTCTAATTCTTTCCGATTGAGTTTAGGAAGGTGGTGTTTCCAGGTATTGGTCCATTTCCTCTAAATTTTCAAATTTCTAGGCCTAAAGGTTTTTCTAATAATTGTTGAAGATCTTTTGTATTTCTATGAAATCTGTTGTTCCCCTTTTTCATTTCTGACTGAGGTTATTAGAGATTTTACTTTTCTGTTTCTGGTTAATCTGGCCAAGTGTTTGTGAATTTTACTAATATCTTCAAAGAACCAATATTTTGTTTCACCTGATCTTCTGAATGTTTCTTTTGTCCTAGCTTTCATTTTTATAAAACGAAGACTTGCCTTTCAAGGTTCTTTTCAGCAATGATGAGATCATTTGTAATAAAGCATTAGTAAATGACCAGGCACATCTTAGGCACTTAGGAGATGACAGTTATTCCAATTGTGAAATAAAAATATGTCTTTGCTCATATAGGGAAAATAAATTTTAGATATTGATGCCCTGACTGTAAGTGCAAGGCTTTTTTCCCGCTGTAATTTAAAATGTGCTAAGATGTAAAAGGAATCTATAACAACATCATAGAAAATGCTATTCAGGTTACAAGTCTTTTTTAACAAGTTTAAATTTGGATGAGAATGGCAAGACGTGACTTTTGTTCCTGCAGCTCTTCACTGGGCTGGGGAAGAATAGTCTTCAATACTCTGGAGCCCTTAAATTAAGGAGAAGCCTCATGAGGAGGACAGGGTATGCATGTATATAATGGCAGTGGTAGCAGTTTGCGCAACCTCCAATTCCCTTCCTGTTTTACCACCAGAGGGGAAAAAATGGGAATTTATCCAACTATGTTTTAAGCTGTGGTCATAGGAAAGGTTGTTTCTGTTTCTTTCCCACTAAGAAATTCAATTAGTCTGAAATTCAAACATACTTCTTAAATGCAAATAGTTTTATTTATTAATGGCCAGTAATGGTCTATAATCATCACAGCTGATTAAGTAAATAAGTAAATCATTTATTAGAAGTGTTTGCAGAATTGAATTCACAATTTCTCTAATTGTTTTTCCTCTAGTTGAATTTAGCCATATCTGATCTCAAATTGAGTTGAGGAACCAAGCTTCAAAAGAACACAATTTGAAGAAACAGATGAGTATCTTGTAATTATAAAACATCATGATGCTCTTTAAAATTCTATATGTTACTCATAATTTGTAAGTTCAATGATCTGTGCTGTTATATTAATTAACTCTCAAAATTCTAATAGCTGAGCAGATCACTTGATTTCACTTGCCTACACTACTGTATGTTAATTAATGGAAACTATAAATTCAGAGCCCTTGCAAATTGTGCTGCTTCATTGAGTTTAGCGCTCTTGTAATTCCTGCTCTTAATTAAATAATGAGGCTCCAGAGCACATTTGTAACTGTGGGTTAAAACAGATTGAGGCTATAGCTGGGATTCCTGACCAGCAGT
This sequence comes from Perodicticus potto, assembly GCA_963574655.1. NCBI lineage: Eukaryota > Metazoa > Chordata > Mammalia > Primates > Lorisidae > Perodicticus > Perodicticus potto. Next base: position 16,920 of record CAUYRH010095218.1, read on the forward strand.
CAGGACAATCAATGTGTGTCTTTTCTAATAAATGGAAGAATTTATTATTGAGCCTTAAGCCTGGTGTGGTGGGACGCACGCTGTAGAAAACCCATCTTTGTTTTGATCACGTTGGGTTTTCATGTGTTCTTTCCGGTTGCCCCTCCCTGGTTTGGAAGGGGTGAATTCTTTTGTTTTTTTGTGATCAATGCAAGCCTTGCTTTTGTGCAAGTGGAGCAATCAGGGTAGTATTCTCTCTTCCTTCCTTGAAGATGACTCTTTGTCATTCATTCTGAGGTCAACAAATATGGATCCAACAAATAAGGATCAAGCCTCTGCAAAGGACCCCAGGGCTGCAAGGAGATTCCTTTCAGAAAGCACTTAAATCAAGTCACATCAGTCTCTAAGTTCCAGATTATTTCAATAGAGAGAACCCATATAATATTTTGATACTTTAATCATGCAACGGAATTTTTTTTTGTTTTTTGAGACAGAGCCTCAAGCTGTCGGCCTGGGTAGAGTGCTGTGGCATCGCAGCTCACAGCAACCTCAAATTCCTGGGCTTAAGCGATTCTCCTGCCTTAGCCTCCCAAGTAGCTGGGACTACAGGTGCCCACCACAATGCCCAGCTCTTATTTTTTGTTTCAGTTGTCATTGTTGTTTTAGCTGACCCAGGCTGGGTTCGAACTTGCCAGCCTTGGTGTATGTGGTTGGTGCCCTACCCACTGAGATATAGGTGCCGCCCCCATAGGGAGAAATTTTAAAAATACATTATTTATAAGAATTTATCATAGTAAAAATGTCTGATAAAAGAAAAATGCTTTCGGCTGAGAGTTCTTGTAATGAATAAGCCAGCCTTGGTTTTTACCTGGACTGAAGGCCTTTCTCCTTCCCCCATCATTTCTAAATACATTTCCTACCTGATCACTCGTATTTTACTTTTTACTTTCTTTCAAATTGGGCTCTTTAGCACAGAATAAAACAGCGTATTTTGTTACTCATGTTATTCAGCTTTATCCATAGGATGAGAACATCAAGGGCAGTTTATTTTTAAGGAGCGACCACATCACTTATCACAAAGTTTTACTACAGAGGAGAAGTAAATTTTTCATGCATAACAAAGTAATCTAAGGATCAAAGTAACCCAGAATAGCAGTTGTGGGGGTAAGGGGACACTTGCCCTTTCCTTTGAAAGGTCACTGGAAAACCAACTCACAATTAAGCAAGATTAATGAGAGGAAGAAGTTGGTTTACTGTGGGCATGGGGAGAATCTGGAGTGATTACTTGGTATCCCAATGGGATTCAATATTTTTATGCCTATCTTTTAGAGGAGAGGGGAGAGGGGAGATTAGCAGCACAGGTAATTTTGTTTAAGGGTTGCTAGGAAGGATGAATGAAAGGGGGAAATACATTGATTTATAGATGATTCTCTTAGAGAACTAATTAACCTGAGAGACAAGTTATGTTTGTATTTAAAATAATTTGGGCCAGGTCTGGTTGCATTCTAGATCGGGTTCCCCCTGCCCCCCAACATCCTGAGATAACAGTGAGAGGAAGGGAAATCAATTGTTCTTTTGCTGGTCAGTCTGGTTTATGCAGAGAGAGGGAGAGGCCCTTCGAATGCTTTTTGATCATAAAGGGCCTTTAATTTGAAATATTCGTTGTACCAAAGTGTCATAATTTGGGGGAGACATTTCCTAAGTTCCTTCACTGGAGATCTAAATTGCACCTGAAAGTTTTATTGGTCACTGCTACTTCATGATTATTTACAAGGTTTCCAATGGGTGGGGAATCTCGTTTCTTTTAGCCAATCTCTTTTCTCCTTCCTTTCGATCCTTCCTGTAGCTATTTGATTTCTTTCCAGCAAATGAAATATTCAGCTTTCTTACTTGGCTCAGTCTCCATTGAGAAAGAGGCTAGGACAATATATTGGTTAATCATGATTCAAAATTGTATGTAATAAATATGGGTTAAAATAGATTAAATAAAAATATGTGCAATAAGCATTGGGTAATATAATATTTCATTTACTGTAAGATAGTGCTAATGAAAATGTGGCTCACAATCTCTTGGAACCCCATCAAACGAACCTGAGAGGAAGGAAGTGTTGGGAAGTGTTGAGAGCAGTCTGCTATTCCCAGAAACCCACAGACATGATCGTAGACCCTTACTGAACAGGGTTGAGCTGCAAAAGAATCAGGGATGAACAAACAACAAGCATTAGTCTTTTAGCACAGGTAGTTAAGTACTGATGCAAATTATCCTTGATTCTTAAATGTTTCCTCAATGTTAAGATGCATCTCAACTTCAAGGGTGTTATAATGTGAAAAAATAAAACACTATTTTAGGGTTGTTGGAAGTTTTCCATTATTAATGTATTCCTTTATTTCCCATGAGAAGTTTCTTTTTAGAGGAGGAGTCGGGGTATTTCTTCTTTTTATTATCTTTGTGTGTATGCATGTTGATGTCAACAGTTGTGTTGAGTTGACTTTGATTTTAGGCAGACTTACAGTGGGCTTATAATCTGAACAAGGCTCACATTCAGTAACAAAGAAGAGAAATAAAAATAAATCTCAAAGTTGTTCATGCTTCTTTCTTATTCTCTATTTGATTAATAGAATAGACCATTTGGGACATGTTTCTTTTTACTTATAAATATATCTCTCTCTCAAATATGCGTGCACGCACACACAAACTTATATACACATATAATTTTTGATGCCTTGATAGAATATAAATTAATAATCTCTGAATTTACCTTTTATGTACTATTAATATAACATTTTAAATATTTTTTATGGAAAAATTAGACTAATTCTATGAATACTATAAGTCAAAATTTTAAAATGAGGTCAAGAATTACTTCTTATGCTTTACTCTCTGGCTCATATGAGTAATAGCTCATTGAACAAATACTAGAAATTCATTAAAATTGAGTGTGCCCTTAACTTTGGTTAGTTTTCAAATTATTCAGGTGTTGAAGTAATTCATTTGATATATATCTTCTCTATATATAATATTTTATAATTCAATATTCTAAATTATTTGGTATAGTCACGTTATCTTACATTCTTAACCTTTTAGTAAATTTGTATTATTTAAAATTTTAAAATACTAATTATTAGCTTATTAAGGTTTCTTTGGAGTATGAAATTTTTCTTTAAGAAAATTAAGCCCTAACAAACAAATTGTATTTACTATGTAATCTTGACTACCCCACTTCAGTAAATTCGTTTTTAGGCAACTTTTATTTTGGATATTCTAATTTTGTCAGGAGTATTATATGCTAATGTCTAAGTTAATTAAGCTAGATCTTTATTTTATATTTTACCTACCTTATGCTTGATTTCTATTTAAATTTTAATATCTTAAATTACAAAATTAATATAATAGTATTCAGTTTCATCTTAGTTTGTTAAGAAACTTGAACTTTTATTAAGAGATGAGCTAAACTGCTATATTAGTACAAGATAGACGTTAGGTTACCTTTAATTTTCAAATCGTTATATGAACTAGGATCATATTTTAGTAAAAGGTGTTTTACACATGTTTTAAATGCTTTTACCATTATAAATTGTGTACTTCGTTTAGAAAGTTAAAATGAAGAAAATTAGTATTGTTTGATTCAGCAAGTATTTTACTATCCTATGATGTCTATTGTTAACATTACGGTGAGTCTTCTTTCAGGATTTTAATCATACATTTATTTTACTTAATTTGATAATATTTTATCTTCTAGAGTAGTACCATAACATACAGCATATTCAGTTTAATGACAGTCTCTTAATAAACATAATTTACATGATTATTATTAAAATTTAGATGGCCTTGTATTGAATATAGGTTGGCCCTAGTTTTTACATCTTACAACTAAAATTCTGCTTGCACCTTTAGGTATGCTTACCTGGTGTCTTTTGATGGCCACAACACTGAGGGGGTAGGCAAGGGTTGGTATTATATGCATGTATATATATTAGCACCCATCAAGGGATCGAGAGGTTAGGATACCAACCCAATGTCATAAAATCAGGAAGTTTGAATGCTAGCTGATAAACCAGACCCCTGATGTTGTAATAATTGCCCTTACTCCTAAGGTGCTCCCATCATTAAGCGGGCAAGGCAGAAATTATGCCCACTGGGTGTGTGTGACAGGTGTTTATTCCTGCCTCTGCACGGAGGTTGTGGCAATGGATTCAGTGAGTTTTTAGCTGAGATCTTAGTGTTGGTGCAGCTTGTGACCTACTGAGGAATGAGACTGAAAACAACATAAAATTAGTAAGTGTGCAGAATATCTGACAGAATAGTGCCGTTCGTCTGCAATCAGCTAAAATGGAAGGAGACTCTATTTAATCCAACCAGATCAGCTGAAATGAAGCTTGGTAATCAAGAGAGGTACAGATGTTTGGGTAAAATCGATCTCATATCTGATTAACCAGAAACATGCTTAGAAAATATGGGACTCAAAAATTTATGCATATGGATTAACCAATCAGTATCTCACACGTGCATCTCAAATTCAACTTCAAAGCTATAACTTAGGACATGCGTCTTTTAGAAAAACAAAACATATTCTCCTAAGTTAGGTTGGTTTTGTTACTTCCCTCATACTCAGTAAAGACGTGGCAGTTTCTCACTGTGCCGGGGATTTAATCCTGTCTTTTATTTGGGGGAAAGCTCTTTAATTGAATCATGAGAGTATCTGTGTTTCACACGAGCAAGGTTGGCGCACATCACAGGCGTTGGGCAAGCAGACGTGGCTATAAGGAGCTCACACTTTGCCCTGAGCAAAATGATAACCGGCCCACAGGGACCTTTGCCTTCCCAGAATGCTGAGGAAAGCTGACAAGACCATCTCGGAGAGGCGTGATTTACAGTATTTACAGGTAAGAAGTGCTGATGTGGTGCTGGCCTTTATCCTGATGGCCAAATGAGCCAGGTGCACCAGAATAACCCACGTAAGCGTCTCCTTGTGCCATTCTGGGTTAGTCCCTGACGCTAAGAGAAGGCACTTTCCTTTCATGCCTTCCAAAATAAGAATTCTGGCTTGAATTTTCATTTCCCAAACTCTCTGAACAATAATGCCATTCTTCAATGATATTTTAAGACATTTCATGCTTGCTACCTGGGCTGCCCACAGGTATAGTGATTTGATCTGAAGTGATAACGTTTCTTTGTTCTCTCACAAGGTACTAATACCATGCATTTAAATTTTTATCAGCCTCAATATTCTCTCTATAAAACGGGAAAAATAATGCCCACCTGCAGGGGTTTGTTGTAAGAAGTAGATGTGATGATTGAGATGAAGCACAGTGAACACTCCGTAGATGACAGATGTTGCTATTCACAGACAAGGTGGTCAAAATCATACCAGAAAGGAAGTAAGTTTTGGTATCAGGTGCACTCATTTTCTGTTTTGTCTTTGGCATTTATTAGATATGTGATATTGTTCAAATACTCTGTTACTAAGCTAAATTCTCTGTTACCTGAAATTTGTGTGTGTGTGTGTTCTTTAGATAGAAAAGAACCTGACACATGTATTTTGGGGAATACTTACTGTATCAGAGAACTCTTTTGGAGTTATTTAGGAGCAAATTGAGAATTGTGTTTTTTTTTTTTTGTAGAGACAGAGTCTCACTTTATCGCCCTCAGTAGAGTGCTATAGCATCACAGCTCACAGAAACCTCCAACTCTTGGGCTTAGGTGATTCTCTTGCCTCAGCCTCCCAAGTAGCTGGGACTACAGGAACCTGCCAGAACACCCAGCTATTTTTTTTTTGTTTTTGCAGTTTGGCCAGGGCCGGATTTGAACCTGCCACCCTCAGTATATGGGGCCGGCGCTCTACTCACTGAGCCACAGGCGCCAACTTTGAAAATAATTGTCTAGCAGTCATTAATTTTTGGAGAGCACGGTGTAGGAGTGGTTGTCAGTATTTTGTGATGAAGGTAGTGTATCATGAATGGTTGACATTCACTGTTGTAATAATAATTTAAGCTCATGTAATGAATCAGTTCAAATCACTGAGCATATTTACCAACCTGTACACATAATTAACATTTTAATTCCCCTGAATATCTTATCTCATTATTCACACAGCATAGGAAAATATGTTAAACAGACCCAGTAAGCTGAGGTTCTGCCAGACACCAGAGAAGGACGTTGAGTTTCTGTTAGTGACGACGAGTCTGAGATCACTTCTGAAGTGAGGAGAGCAAAGTGGTGGGTGTTTTAAAGATCACCCTCCCCAGTCAGAACTTTGCCAGAATAGAGACTGGAATTGGAAGTTAGTGGGTGAGATTTGAAAATGGCCTATTTTGTCTTAGATTTAAGAAACTTTTCTGCAGTTTTTGGCCCGGGCCAGGTTTGAACCCACCACCTCTGATATATGGGGCCGGTACCCTACTCCTTTGAGCCACAGGCACCGCCCTAGATTTAAGAAACTTTAATTTGCTTCTGTTCAAGTTACTGAGCTCAAATGTTTTCCAAGCCAACAGACTAGCTTAACCAGGGTCCTTCCTAACCGCATTCACCACATTCACTCTCTACTCAACGAGCTTCTTCTCATTTCTAAATGGTTGGACTGCCATCCAAATTCAACAGGGCTTTATTTCCCTTTTTTTAAAATTTTTTTATTTTTGATTAGTTTTATATATTACTCTCTTCTCTTTTCTGAGACTTACTTTCACAACAACAACAACAAATAAATGTTCAGCGACAAAATCCATTGTCAAATACCAAGCAGATATTCAAGTTATAGGGTAAAATGACATTTTTGAATTCCTGTTAAAATTCCCACTACAACATAGAGGAAAAAATAGAAACTTGTAACATTAAACGTCAAGACTCCATCAGGAGACAATATCTTCCAATAATTTACCAAAATCACAAACACACACAGGGGAGAGAAGAGAGGCCCCCGATATGTGACCCCCAGGCCTTTTAGAAAACACGGAGTTCTTCCTTTGGCCACACATATGTGAATCTACAAGAAAGGTGATATTGTAGGCGTCAAAGGAATGGCTACTGCCCAGAAAAGCATGCCACACAGGTGTCCCCATGGCACAAGTGGAAGAGTCTACAGTTTCACCCAGCATGCTGTTGGCTTTGTTGTGAACAAGCAAGTTAAGGGCAAGATTCTTCCAAGAGGGATAATGTTTCTACTAAGCATATTAAACACTCTAAGAGCCAAGATAGCTTCCTAAAATGCAAAGGTATCTTCATGAAGGAAAATGATCAGAAAAAGAAACCAGAGAGAAAGGCACCTGGGTTCAACTGAAGCGCCAGTCTGCTCCATCCTGTGAGAACCAATGGAAAGGAGCCTGAGCTCCTAGAACCTGGTCCCTATGAGTTCATGGCATAGTAGGCACAGCGAGCTTTGGGACAGCCAATGGAAAGGCCTCCGAGCTGCTGGAACCACTCCCTAGGGGTTCGTGGCGGAAGGAATGCCCAGCACAGCACACAGGGGAGCCAAGAGAAGCAGGTGAGGGGGCACACGGTGCTGCGGCCTGTTCCCTGTGAATTCATGGCATAATCTGGGCAAAAAAGGGGGGCCTACTGTTAAAGAAAAAAAAGACTTACAACCAATCTATTGCCAAAACATGGGGAACAATTTGAAATAATTAGTGATGTGAAAAAACTGGAGGATTAAGTTGGATAGGACTCAAGGCAGTTCACCACATTTTTTAAAAGGTATGCATATCTAGCTGTTCACTAATAAATTTTCTGAATTGAAAGAATAAGTAAAAATAGCTTTTTGAAAAATATTAATCAATTTAAAGAGAATTTTAGCTAATTGAAAGGACCAAAAGTGGAAATATTAAGAAAATCTTTGTTTAAAAAAGGGAGAGGGAGAAAAACTACAGTCATTTAGACAAAGACTGAAATCTAAATCATAATGATGGTCTTAAATTTTATAAAATTAAGTGTAAAAGTGAAAAATATTTTTAGAGTATTATGAACAATATAAACAGAGTGGTTTAATTTAAAATTGATTAAACTATGAGATTAGTTAAAGATCTGTAAGTGGATAAGGAGAGGTAAAAGTGTTTTTAATTCCTGAAGTGGTGGGAAATAAAAGACAATAATTTTTGTTATTGATAACTTGAGATTTATAGTTTAAAATTTGAAGATAAACATCAGTGGATTTAGAATATGCTACGTATCTTGCAAATTGCTAGAGAATATAAAAATATAAAAGTTATGAATCAAAGTAAGCCTTATAAAATAACATGAAAATATATAATGGAAGACCAAATATAATAATCCTGGCAATTAAAATGAATTCCTCTGTTAACATAAAAGATTTTCACATTTGTTAAAATTTAAAGACTCCCTGGTCCCAGCTTACCCAGGGACAGAGAATTTTAAAAGAATACATGGTTATGGTAGTAGCACAAACATAAAAGGAATAAGAACATAAATGGTAATATTAATTGGTGAAAAATTTATTTTCCTGGACAATTTTATTTTTCTTCCACTTAAAGTTACAATCTCAGTAAATATATAACAGAAAAATAAATATGCAAACACTCTTAGAAACATAAGCAAAATGGACAAAAATGTTTTAGAAGAATTTGATGTTTATTCAGTCAATAAAATGTTAAGTAAAATAAAATAGCACAGCCAGAAAAAATTAACCTATTTAAAGAACTCTGTTATTTTCATAAATCACAAACTCTTACATATACGTGTGCGAACAGGCGCACAAACACATACACATACACGTATGTATATACACACACAGACTCTGGCTATTTTTGACACAAAGTCTCACTCTTTTGCCCAGAGTGCCATGGAGTCAGCCTAATTCACAGCAACCTCAGCCTCCTGAGTTCAAGTGACCTTTCTGTCTTAGCCTCTCCCAGTAGGTGGGACTACGGGTGCCCACCACAATGCCTGGCAAGTTTTGTTTTTGTTTTTGTTTTTCTATTTTTAGTAAAGTTGGGATCTCCCTCTTGTTCTGACTGGTCTTAAATTCCTGAGCTCAAGGGATCCTCCTGCCTCAGCCTCCCAGAGTGCTGGGATTACAAGCCTAGGCCATTCATGCCTGGCCCTCATAGACTCTTCTATAGATTTGAGAAACACTACAAAGTTCCCTCAAACTTGAAATTGTACAGGGTACATCAGGGTATTCTGTTCATTGAAGTTTCTGAAATCAGATGATTTTTAACTGACTTCCTTCATATTTTCAGAAAAAAGATACTTCTATAGAGAACATGGAAAAGTTAAAGTTGCTGACTATGATCAATTTAGTACAAAAGACTGCATATCTGATAAAAATGGAATAGATAAGGTGGTGGGCATGTTATTTATTTTGTCCTTGAAACACCTGTACCCGACTCCCATCCATGCTAATGGAATTCTCATTTTGTTTGTTCTGGCTGCACAGTCTTTCCAGTTCAACGTGACTAATCATGATTGGTCCAACTCTAAACTAAGGAACAATTATGTTCCTCTTTTTTAGCAGTTCATTTTTCTGACATTCTCTAGAGCTTGGGTATAGCTGATGGACTCAGCTCTGGCCAGTTGAACTCAGGGGAACTCTGCTGGCGAACCCTGGAGAAAACTGATTCAGTGTCTTAATATAAGGCTAGAAAGGAAAGAACGGCCTGTTACCTGGAGTGGGTGCAGCCATTTTGCCAAGATGAGATGGCAAGTGGAAAAAAAATCATTGACTATAGATAAAGATGATGGAGAAGAGATGAGATGGCAAGTGGAAAAAAATCCTTGACTGTAGATAAAGATGATGGAGAGGAGATGAGATGGCAAGTGGCAAAAAAAATCCTTGACTATAAATAAAGTTGATGGAGAGGAAAGATTGTCCAAATGCAAGGGTATATTTCACAATAACTAAGAGTCAATTTTAAACGTCCTACCACAAAAAATAAGTGAGGTTGATGGCAATGTTAATCAGTTTGATTTAAGCATTCCACATTGTATATCAAATTATCACATTGTACCCCCTAAATGTATATAGTTATGATTTTAATTAAAAAGTAATAAAAATATTCTTATTTTTTACAGCAGTTCAAATTTTTCAATGTTAGTGTAAATATTTAAAGAATTAAAAAAAATAAAAAGAGCTTGCATTACTGATGACATGATTGGCCTTTGAACCAGTCTTGGAATCTCCTCTTGTGCTTTTCCTATTAACTTAAATAACACACACACACCCACACACACGTGCCACTGTTAAAGTTCATTTTATTTTTATTTTGTTGTAACACCTGGAAGTACTCATCTGCTACAAAGCCAAGAATCCAAAATAAAACTTGGCAAGGAAAAATGCAGGAATTCACAGAAAGAATCACTTGCTACACTTCCATGATGTTATTCTGAACTAAACCTTATTTTTAAGAAGCAAAGATGGTCTAACGTTAGGAACTGTATTAACATAACAACAGTTTCTTGAGTCTGCTGCACAAGTAATATCTACTACTAGATACTACTTTATCTACTAATAGTAGTTTAAAGTGTAGGTAAAGTTGAAATAAATGTGCTAAATTTTAAAAATAATATTTTGGTGGAGTTTTCTATTGTATGTAGTTAAGGTAAGATGAGGGTGCTTATTATTATTGTAATCCAAATAATTCTGTTCTGAATGTTGTAGTCAGTAAAATATGTTCTGAAATTGAAATAAAATTATAAATGTTAAAAAGGAACTTAATACTGTTATTTGAAAACAATATGATAACATGCCTACAAATCTAGTGAAGATAAACTGAATTGTTAAGAATGCTCGTTAGAACGGCCCAAGGTGAAGAGACACTGCCCAATCTAGTGGAATTAACAGGTGCACACAGACACCCCAGGATGACTCATCTGAACTTGAGGAAATGTATCAAAACGTGAAAGGTACAAGCAGCTTCCGTATCTATCAGGGAGACTAAGTGGAGACTCTAAGACTAAGTAATTCCAGTCGCTCTGAAGGTCTGTTGTGCTTTGTTGCGTTGTTATTTTATCATCTTTTATCAAGCTCTAGTTGAAATGTCCTTATGAGCATTTATCATCTTTCATGGCTTCTCGGATACCTTGATCCTGAAAATAGGTGTGTGTGTGTGTGTGTGTGTGTGTGTGCAGGCACGAGTGTTCTACAGACTTGTAGTACCTTTATTGCTAATAAAATAATACTCCCATAAATACAGCAGTTAATTAGAATTCTGGTTAACTACAACAGAGCAGAAATGATATGAATTGTTCAATAAATGATATTTTGAAAATTGGTTTACATAAAGAAAAAACAAGGGACAACATATTTGTATAAGATACATCAAAATGAATTCCACATAAATGGAAAAATTTTATTTTATTAATTTTTGTTATTGTTGCAGTTTGTCTGGGGCCAGGTTTGAACCTGCCACTCTCGGTATATGGGGCCAATGTCTTACTCACTGAGCCACAGGCACCACCCTAAATAGAAAAATTTTAAAAAAATAAAAAATTGCAAAGACTTTTAAGAAAATCTAGGAAGAACATGGACATAACGTATATCCTAGGTTTAGGAGAAGTTTCCTAAAAGGGAAATTGCTATCAGACGTGATGAACTCTTGCTTGGGTTAGTAGACAGTACTTGTGGGGAATGTATCTGATATTTAAATGTCCCAACATACACCATTAAGTTCACTTATTTTAGGAGGGAAAAGAGTTTTTCCAACATTTTCTTCCTGGATTCTTATGGTTTTATGCCTTTCATTTAAGTAATTTCTCCATCTTAAATTAATTTTTGTGAGTGGTGAGAGGTACAGACCTGTTTTAGTTTTTTTCGTGTGGCTATCCAGTTTTCCTAGCACCATTTATTGAATAGGGACTCTTTCCCCAAGTGTGTATTTCTGCCTGCCGTGTCAGAGATCCGTTGGCTGCATGTGGATGGTTTTATATTTGAGTTCTCTATTCTGTTCCATTAGTCTGTTTCTCTATTTTTGTGCCAATACCATGCTGTTTTGGTTACTATAGCCTCTGAGAATAGTTTGAAGTCTGGTAATGTGAAGCCTCAAGGTTTGTTCTTTTTGCTTAAGAATGCCTTAGCTAATTGGGCTCTCTTCTGATTCCAAACAAAGCATAGAATTATTTTTTCTCTATCTGTGAAATATGACGTTGGTATTTTGTTGGGAACTGAACAATGTTCGTTTTTCCAATCCTTGAACATGGCCTGTTTCTCCATTTGTTTGTGTTGTCTGCAATTTCTTTTCTTAGAGTTAAGCAGTTCTCTCCACTCAGGTAAACACAAGGGATATAAAGTCTCCATCCCTTTATGGCTGAACAGTATTCCATGGTATACACATACCACAGTTTATTAATCCATTTGTGTGTTGATGGGCACTTGTGTTGCTTACACATCTTTGCGATTGAACTGAGCTGCTATAAGTATTTCAGTGTAAATGTCTTTAAGGTAAACTGATTTTTTTCTTCTGGGAAGATGCCTACTAATGAGATTGCCACTACCTCTATATTTTTGACTTTATGTGCAAAGAGATCTCATCATATTCCTAGGTGGTATTTTGTATGTATCTAGTATTAGTTGTGATACCTTCATTTTCATTTCCAGTTGAGCTTATTAAGGTCATCTCTCTTCGATTCATAGTTAATCTATCGAGAGATATAATAGTTTTGTTTATCTTTTCAAAGAACCAACTTCCTTTTTTTTTTTTTTTTTTTGAGACAAAGTCTCACTGTGTCACTCTTCATAGACTGCGGTAGTATCATAGCTCACAGAAACCTCAAACTCTTGGGCTCAAGTGATCCTCTGGCCTCAGCCTCCCAAGTAGCTGGGACTACAAGTGCCCGCCACAACACCCAGCTGTTTTTTGTTGCAGTTGTCATCATTGGTTAGCTGGCCTGGACTGGGTTCGAACCCGCCACCTTCTGTGTATGTGGCTGGTGCTGTAACCACTGTGCAATGGGTGCCGAGCCAGAGCCAACCTCTTATTTCACCGATCTTTGTTGTTTTCTGTTTTTAATTTCATTTAGGTCTGTGCTGACATCAGTCCTTTCTGTTCATTTGTTGGCTTTGGGTATGTTTTGCTCTTCCTTTTCTAGTTTCAATGAGATAGTTTTATTGTTTACGACAGTTTTATATGTGAAATGGCTAATGTAGAGGCCTGGACACCAGGCTTGCAAAGGACAGTTACTGATTCTTATCACATTAAAAGGAAATGCTGAGAACAGGACAGTCTCCTGGCAAGGCTAGAGACGTTTCCTGACTTGGGGGCAATCCCCCAAGTAATTCAGTGTTCCGGAATGAGATAAAGTTAGGTCACTCACTAGTGAGCATGTGTTAAACATTGATGCTTGGTACTTCTTCGTGGGGGCTGTGGGGAAAGAACACGTGAGGAGAGCATGTGGCAATCCTTATGCAGGCAGCCCTCATATGTAATTACCTGAACTCTCCACACCTGTTTATGTCCATTACCTTAACTCTCCACACCTGTTGTGTATAACCTTAATAAAGAGCCATTGCAGAGGGGGCGTGGGGCTACCCTGCAACTAAGGTTAGCCCGCCTCCCGCAAGCTTGTACTTCAAATCCGTGTCACACCTGGTTCCTTCCCGCGGCGACCGAGACCGGGCCATAGCCCCAACAGGCTACTGCAATTCCTGAGTCAGACTTTGTAAGGATGAACTCTTTAAATTCTTGGAAGTCATTATCAAAGAGAAATTTTATTTACACAAGTGAATTTGGAAAGCATTTAAATATTATTACAACTATTTTAAAATTTACAACAGTTGAAATTATATATTTATAAACTTTTTTGTTTCAGGTTAATTGAGGGTACAAAGAATTAGGTTACAATGTTTGCCTTTGTTAGGTAAGGTCCCTCTTATAATTGTCCAATGAGATATTTTTAATGGGGATTGAGCAAAACTGTGTTTTAAAATAATTTCAGAAAGTTAGGTTAAAGTGGTTAAAAACTCTGTTAAAAACACAAAAATGTAAGGCTGTGTGCCATGGCTCACACATGTAATCCCGGCACTTTGGGAGGTCAAAGTGGGAGGATTGCTTGAAGGCAGGAGTTAGAGGCCAGCTTGGGCAGCATAGACAAAGTATGTCTCTACAAATAAATAAAACTAGCCAGGTGCAGTGACAGGTAACTAATACCAGTTATTCGGGAAGCTGAGCCTAGGAGTTTGGGGCTACTGTGAGCTGTAATCACACCACTGCATTTCAGCCTGGCGGCTGAGTGAAAACCTGTCTAGAAGGGAGAAGAGAGGGGAGAAGGGGAGGGGAGGGGAGAGAGAGAGAGAAAGACAGACAGACATAGGCATAATATGTATATATATACATACTCACATATGATAAAAGTATATTGAAAGGTAAAAATTAAAGATAAAATTCTCTGCCCTTATTCCTTTTGGTTTTATTTGGTAGACATAACTACTTAACAATCTTAGCTTCTTTTGAATGTAGAATCTTATTAATAAAACCCCCATGCCTTTGTCAACTTGAGACTGTATTTGTCAACTTTCCTTATGAAAAAATTAGGGATTTAAAACTTGAACTCTATTCTAATATGAAGGCAGCAGATGAACTAATACAAGGGGTGGGGAGGGGAATGAGCTGAGCAAGTGGGGAGGGGGAGGAAGAAGGGGGATGGGGACTCACGGTAGACCGCACACCTCTTGGGGGAGGGACACAATTATAAGAGGGACTTTTTCTAACAAATGCAATCAGCGTAACCTAATTCTTTGTGCCCCCAATGAATCCCAAACAATAATAAAATAAGAGAGACATGAAAAACCCTTGAACTTCCGGCTAATTTTATAAGTTCTTGTATTTTTAATTCTTCTGAGTTTCTTGATTTAATTTATATGTATGTATGCATATATGTATATATACATATACTATTATTTATCACAATTGAAACAAAACAAGTTAGTAGCTTTCATTACTTTTATCCCTGCCTTTCATTCTCCATTTTATAAAATTTGCTAAATTATTATTACACTTGCCACAATTTGTAGTATTTACATAAATTCTGAAAACTATATTTATTTTGTGGTGTACCTATAAATTGACTCAAAAAACCAAACATTAAAACATTGTGAATTTGTACATAAATATCACTGCAAAACTAATATGTAGTTGGACCCATAGAAAAGTTACATTCTTTGTCCCCAAAATGTTAAATCTACTGTGGAAATTTCTTACATGTAGAATGTTTGAATGCCAGACTTTCAGTTTACTTGCATTTGCAAAACAAACAAGCAAACAAACAATTTTCCTCTGGCAATAGTTTGGCAAAATATAAAATTATGTTTCATCATCATTTTTCTTTAAGATTTGAGGAATCTTCCTTCTTGCCCATGTGAAACTCGATATAACGGGGAGCATGGCGTTACCTGCACACACGAATCCTTGCTGTCTTGTGGGGTGGGAAATGGTTTTACTCTCTGTGGAAGCTTTTAGGATATTTTCTTTGGAATTCTGAAGCTTCATCAGGAAGTTTTTAGGTGTGTGTCTGTGTAAAAAAAAGTATTAGTCTTGTTCTGCCCTACTTGAGCCGTTCACTTTTAAAGGCGTATTTCCTTCTGTTCTTCTTTCCTTCACTGTTATCTTGATCCCTTTCCCCTTTCCATTGATTCATGTGTTTCCTGGACTTTTTTTTATGACTCAACTTTTTCCTCTTCTTGTTCATTCCTCTATTACTTTGCTTTTCATTCTGTGAGACTCTACTTTTGCAGTTTTGGGGGGCTTTTTTTGGCCGGGGCTGGGTTTGAACCTGCCACCTCCAGCATGTGGTGGGGCTGGCGCCCTACTCCTTTGAGCCACAGGCGCCGCCCTGTGAGACTCTACTTTTAGACTAGAGATCACTGCCTTAGCTTTTGTTTCATTCTACTGTTAAGTCAACTGTGGATCTTACAGCCTTATCAATGAGTCATGAAATAAATTGAATGAGTTTCTTTACAAAATAGGTACAATTATCTTTTTTTTTTTAATTATTTTTTATTGAGTCATAACTGTGTACAATGATTCAAGCTTGGAGTACAGTGTGCGGGCTTCCCATACAATCGGAGATATTTTTATCCACCTGATTAATGTAACATTCATGATATTTTCTCAT
>CAUYRH010095222.1:0-11389 GCA_963574655.1 Perodicticus potto
ACGGGCTAAGGCGCCAGCCACGTACACCTGAGCTGGCGGGTTTGAATCCAGCCTGGGCCCGCCAAACAACAATGACGGCTGCAACCAAAAAATGGCCAGGCGTTGTGGCGGGCACCTGTAGTCCCAGCTACTTGGGAGGCGGAGGCAGGAGACTCGCTCGAGCCCAGGAATTGGAGGTTGCTGTGAGCTGTGATGCCACAGCACTCTATCCAGGGTGACAGCTTGAGGCTCTGTCTCAAAAAAAAAAAAAAGAAAGAAATTTGTCTCAGACTCAGACTGATGGGGAAGAAACTGCAAAAGCCTTAGGACTAAACAGAGATTGCTCAATTTGCCAGCCCAGGTACTCCTAGATAAATCAGGCAGTGCTGGATTTCCTGTTGGCTAAGTAGGATGGAGTCTGTGTAGTGTTAAAACACTACCTGCTGTGTCTATACAGATACTCAGGAGAAGTTGAAAACCTGAATAGAAAAATTTCCCAAAAGCAGAGAGGCTAAAACAGGGCCCCACAAATGGCCCCACACCCAGTTGATTTTCAGGAATATTCACTTAGATTGCCCAGAACTTCGGCTCAGTTCTACAGAGGTTCTTAAAGACAGGCATTAGCTGGTTTGGCGCCTGTGGCTCAATGGCTAAGGCGCCAGCCACTTACACCTGAACTGGCAGGTTCGTATCCAGCCCAGGCCCACCAAAAAACAATGGTGGCTGCAACCCAAAAATAGCCGGGCGTTATGGCAGGTGCCTATAGTCCCAGCTACTTGGGAGGCAGAGGCAGGAGACTTGCTTGAGTGCAGGAGTTGGAGATTGCTGTGAGCTGTGATGCCACAGCACTCTATCCAGGGTGACAGCTTGAGGATCTATCTCAAAAAAAAAAAAAAAAAAAAAGATAGGCATTAGCTATCTTAAGTTTACTTAAGAACTGCTAAGGTTGTAAATAAGAATGTTCTGGTCATGCAAACCTTAGATTCAAAACTCAGTACTTGTGGATATTAGCGGATGACTGCCAAATTGTTTCATTCTTTTTACCCTGGTCACAACCCCAATGACACCCTGTGTCAGCTCAAAGAAACCAGAAAGAAAGTCATCAGCCCTTTCCCTTCTCATTTGCTCACTCCTCACAAATGAGGTTGCATAAAAGCCCAGGGGGGGATTGAAACTACGCTTACAAATTGATAAAGGGGTGCAAAGCAAGAAATAGAGTAAGGGCTCCCAGAACTCTGTGAAGGAGAAGGTGTAGCTAAAATAATGAGAATAATCAGCCATTTGCTTCATTTGCTTGATTATAATCACTGTTGCCTCCACTTCTTTACCCTGAAGTGGTTTTTGAGATATCTTCCAGGTCTTGCATTCCAGTAAGGTACTCACTCAAACCAAGGAACTGACTCAACTGATCTTGGACCCTCCTCTCAAGGTTCTGCATTCCAGTAACTGACCCACCTAGACAGCATTCCATACCAAAGGACGGATGGGCCCACCCTGCAAGCAACCTGCTCACCCGGACTGCAATCCCAGAAAATTCTTTTCTCTTTTTCTAACACTAACAGGCTGGAATGTTAGTCTCTCTTTGGCTCTGGTGGGTCTAGACATTCATTAAGCAAAGAATGTAAAACATTCCATTCTTGCTATACTTTAGAAAGAAGAATGTGTTTCAACTCAATCCAGGTTAATACAAAAGATGTAAGATCTCTGTCTTTTTATGGCTGAATAGTATTCCATGGTGCACATATACCACAGTTTATTAATCTGTTTCTGGGTTGATGGGCATTTAGGTTGTTTCCAATCAGAAATAAAAACAAAACAAACAAAAAAATATTCTTTCCAGGTTACAGAAGACTTCCAGCAGATAATCCTCTGACCTTTTATAAGGCCTCCAGCAGATGATCTTTAGATCATCCAAAGTTACTGAGTACCCTACCACCTGCTAAGCTACACTCACACCACACCCTGAATTGCTTTAAAAGAGGCCTCTTTACCATAACTCAGAGCTGTTACCATTTTTGGTGGCAGCCCATCTGCTCCCAGATGTTTTAATAAGTCTCTGCTATTAGCTCTACTCAGCCTGGTTCTTTGAAGCACCTTTAACTCTAACACATTTACAGTAACCATTCAATAGAACCACTCAGTGTAGTCCAATGGAAATATAATGTGAACTACCTATGCGCATTTCTTAACTTTTTATTTGAAAAAATAATAGATTCATAGAAAGGTGCAAAAATAATACACAGAAGACCTCAGGTCTGTAAGATGGTGTAGACCAGGGGAGTCCAACCTTTTTTTCTATTCTGTCACACATTAGTAGAATAAGAGTTGTCTTGGGCCAGACATTAAATATAAAAATACTAATGACAGCTGATGAACATTAAAAAGATCCCTGCATAGTTTTCTTGACCTCCAACAACACAGATAAGCAAAACAGTCCTCAAATAATCTGCATGCAGCCCACAGGCTGCAGGACTCATTTCCTCTGATTTTCACTTCCTAAATACAGGTAGAGACCTAAATATATATTGCCAGAAACAAAAGGAGAATTTAGAAAGTGGAGAGAAAGACAGACTGGTGAGGGAACCCAAAACTAGCAGAATTTTACAGCAGAATGTCTTACTTCCCCCCTTCCCAACAAAAGAAGGCAAGGTAGGCCTGGCATTTCCCAATATCTAACCAATCAAAAAATTATTTCTGCAATTTTGTCAAAATCAGGTGGCCGTACATTGGTGACTATTTCTGGGTCTCCTATGTTGTGCCATCCATCTGTGTATCCTCCAGGGCCACATGGTCTTGATTATTCTAGCTATACAGTGAGTCTTAAAATCAGGTTGAGTTCGACTTCCTCCTTTATTCTTTTTTGGCAAAATTGCTTCAACTATTATAGTCCTTTACCTTCGCATATAAAATTTTCAGTAAGTTTATCCTTAGCCACAATAAAACTTTCAAAACCACGGGCCAAATGGGGATTTGACATAATTTGCATTAAACAAACCTATCAATTACCATATTTTGGTATCTTGGCTCTGTTGTCTTCTCATCCATGAACAAGGTGTGTCTCACCACTCATTCAGACGGTCTTTCACATATCTAAGTTAAATGGTCTAGTAATCCTATTTTACAAAGAAAAAAAAAAGGGAAATTATTTTTAACAATATACTCAACTAGTGCGCCCAGGGGGTCTTCAGGATGAGTGGCAAGCAGGCACAGGAGACACAGGCTGAAAGGACCCTGGGCAGCAGCGCCCCCTCTCCAGGAGCCCCGCAAGCTCCAGGGCCTGAGCCCCGGGGCACCCACGCATCCCACGGAGGACCCGGGCGAGTCCAGCCCCGCGCCTCTCCCTGGAACTCCCGCACTGTGCTGGGGCTGTGCCTGGCCTTGACTCCCCAGCCCAGACGGCTCTCAAGTTTCCACTTTCTGGGGGGAGGGGACTGCGGGTGGGGGGGGGTAGGTCACGAAGCACCCTTGCCCCCAGAAGAAACCAGAGGGAGACTTTGTGGGTTTTCTGAGGTCCATTTTGGTTCTTGCCCCAAACTCAAGTTTCTACTCCCAAACATGGACCCTGGGATAGAAACTTTTTTTTTTTTTTTTTTTTTAGAGACAGAGTCCACTTTAATGCCCTTGGCAGAGTGCTGTGCCGTCACAGCTCACAGCAACCTCCGACTCCTGGGCTTAAGCGATTCTCTTGCCTCAGCCTTCCAACTACAGGCGCTGGCCACAACACCCGGCTATTTTTTTCTAGCAGTTTGGCCGGGGCCGGGTTTGAACCTGCCACCCTCGGTATATGGGGCCGGTGCCCTACTCACTGAGCCACAGGCGCTGTCCATGGGAACCCCGAGAGGGCTGTGTGGGGCAGGTGCCCTCCACTGAGAAAGGAGTTGTGGTTTTCCCAAAGCGCTCGCTGCGCGTGAGAGACTCGCTGCGGACGGAGCAGAGGGTCGCCCGCAGCTCACTGCAGCAAGTCCTCTCTTAGCCAGACGTCCGGCCAGTCTGAGACAGCTGCTGCCATGGTGCCCGCGGAGAAGGCCAGAGTTGCAGCCGTGCGGAGCAGTCCAGGGCAGGCTGTCGGTCACTTTCCCTGCAGAGAGGACAGCAGTGACCTCTGTTGCTAGGAGCCAAGGCCTAAGTGTACCGAAGCCTGGGAAATGCTGGAAAGCTGAAGCTAGTGTTCCTGCAAGTGGAGGGGGGACCCCTGGAGGGACCTGGAGCCCGCTCCGGCTCAGCTGAACAAGGACAGGCTGAGGCCCGGGAGGGGAGCAAGGGAGGGAAGGGGCCTGCGGATCTAGCACCAGCCACCCCTCCCCAGGGCCTCCACACAGGCTACAGGAAGAGGAGCTGACCCTGAAGGTGAAGATCGAGGTCTACACGTGCCTGGAGCCGGAAGGCACTGATGCAGGTGTACGACGTGGGCAGGACTAGGCTGTAGACGTCAAGGTCCACCAGCTGCTCAAGTTCTTTGCCAACTCAGACTCCACCCAGGCGCTGAAGCAGCGGCGCGCTGCACACGCCCATGCTGGGGCACCTAGACCGCGCGCTGCGCCAGTTGTTCCTGCGCACGTGCTCAGAGTCCGGTCGTGCTCACCCAGAAGGCCGAGGACTTCTGCGAAAGGATGCAGCTCGCCGAGCCCTGTGTGTTTTCCGGAGGGTGGCTTTGGTGCTTCAAGGCCAGACATGGCATTAAGGAGCTGAATGCGGCCAGCGAGAAGCAGGTAGTTGACCACTGCAGACCGAGCAGTTCTGCAGGTGTTTCAGGAGCTTGACAGAGCATATGGCCTGTTCCCCGCACAGGTGTACAGCGCTGAGACCTGCGTGTCCTGGCACTGCATGCCCAACCCCAGGCCCAGAGGTGGGGCCGTTCCCAGCGTGGTGCTGGTAGTTTTGTTTTTTTCTTTTATTAAATCATAACTTTATACATTTTATGGGGCACATTATGATGATTTGATATACAATGTGGAATGCTTAATTTAAACTAATTAACATAACCGTCACCTCATGGTGGTAGTTTTGGTTCACAATCCAACATACAGAGTTTCTTACTGAGGCCTTTACATGACTAAATCTTGATCGGGCCTTCAGAAATTACTCCTAGGTTTGCACATAAGTCACTGAAGACAGTGAAACAGGCTGCTTAAATTTCCAGCAATATTTGGGAGCACCTTAGCAATACTGGGAGAAGAGGTGTCTGTGAGTGGGGTGGTTCGTGGAGGCTGGTTCTGTGGCTTCTCCTACGCCTCATGCTGCCCACACTGAGGTCCCAGAGGCCCCTGCCCATAGTGATGGCATCTTCAAACACACATGAGATAGGTGTATTTTTCTGTGTTTCTACCCTGCTTGGTGGCTGAAGTCATTCCCTCCTTCACACCAGAGGCCAGAATCAGCATGTGGTTTTCAGTCCAGCTGTCCCTTCCACCCAGAGACCTTGGTTCCCAAGGGAGAGCAGCCTCTCTAACTTTTACATCTCTACAGACAGAAGGGGTGGTCATTGCTGACAGAGTCCTATATCAGGGGGGTGCCTTTCTTGCTTTAAACTCGCATGTGAAGATTTCACAAGTTTCATTTTCACGGGTTCTGTTGTTGATACCTTGGTCCTGTGGCTTCTGCCATGTTGCTTACACAGCTCCCTTCACATATCTGGGTAGCATCTGGGCATCTGTGTACTTTGTGCCACTTTCTCTGCTTCCGTGGGTCCCACATGGCTGGGCCCGGTAACCCAGACTGCAGAATCACAGCTGCTTGAGATGACACAGGTTAGATGTCCCCCAACACTACCACCACCCCAGCCCCGCCTCTGCAGCAGCAAGGTGTGCTGGGTGGGGGCGGAGGCTGGGCAGGCAGAGTTCTTGGCAGGCTCTCCTGTGTCCCCAGGGGATGATGCTCCCATAGGACTGTAACAGCTGTGGGAGACCAGGATTCTTACCCTCATTACCACCACCTGCTCCTGCTGCCTGTGTTGGAGCCCATCAATAAATGATTCGCACCTGTAAACAAAATAATAATGTATGCAATTAAACAGGTATATGAAACAGGTATATGAAAAGTATTATCATTTTTATCATTAATTCAATATAAAATTATCAATTAGACATTTTTAATTTTTTATAATAAGCCTTCACTATGCTTTAAATGTGTTCCCTAAAGTTCACGTGCCAAGAATTTAAGCCTCAAAGGCACAGTGCTGACAGGTGGGATCTTTAGGGGGTGATTAGATTATGGAGGCTCTGCCCCCATGAATGGATAATCATGGGAGTGGGTTAGTTATTGAAGGAGTATATCCTTGATTTAAAAATGCGTTTCATCCCCTTTCTCTCTTGTGTGCATGCTCTCTCATCAGGGGATGCCTTCCACCATGGAGGAAGCAAAAAGGCTCTCGCCCGTTACAGCCCCTTGATCTTAGACTTCTCAGCCTTCAAAACCATGGGCCAAATAAACTTGTATTGTTTAAAGATTACCCAGTTTGTGGTATTCTGTTACAGCAGCACAAAATAGACTGAAAGTCTTTTTGAAAAGCAGTGTATGCTTTACAGCACATTGCAATGTAGACTTAGCCACATTAAAAGTGCTCAATATTCACATATCACTAGTTACTGCCCATTACATAGCACTGCTCTAGAATGTCAAAAACTGAGATATTCTTTTGGAGAGAAAGGAAAGGAAAATATACATTAGTGAGAGAGTAAGAGGATTTATTCACATTCTCAAGAGACACAACCAGATTCATACATGACATAGGTATTAAAACTATCTGATGGAGAATTTTAGAAAACTGTAATTAATATGTTAAAAGTTCTGAGGAAGTCAGGGCGTGAGGCTAATGCCGGCAATCCTAACACTTTGGGAAGCCAAGGAAGGAAGATGGGCTGAGGTCAGGAGTTGGAGACCAGCCTGAGCAAAAGCAAGATCCTATCTCCACAAAAAAGTGGAAAAATTAGGTAGGCATTGTGGTACATCCTGGTAGTCCCAGCGACTCAGGAGGCTGAAGCAGGAGGATCAGTTGAGCCCAGGAGCTTGAGGTTGCTGTGAGCTACGACGATGCCACTGTAGTCTAGCCCAAGTGACAGAATGAGATCCTGTTCCAAAAATGAAAAAATTACTTAAAAAAAACAGAGGAGATGATACCGAGCAGTAAAAATGTTTTAAATAACATGAATTTTTTTAGAGTTCTGAAGAAAAAGTGAATGACATGTAAGTTCAGATGGGCGATTTGAGCATGGAATTAGAAATTATAGGAATGAATCAAATGAAAACACTGCAAATAAAAATCATAGTAACAGAGAAGAAGGATGTTTTTAATAGGCTCCTCACTAGACTGCACACAAGCAATGAAAAAAATCAATGTACTTTAAGACTTTGGGTAGTTTGCAAAAACATGCAAACTAACCAAAGAAAAAAAGATGTAAATAAAACAAAACAGAGCTACTAAGAACTGTGGGTATCAAATAGTCTGTCATGTATGTAACTGGAATCCCAGAAGACAGAGTGTAAAGAAGAGAAATATTTAAAGAAATAATGGCTGAGAATTTAGCAAATATTATGACAGATACCAAATAACAGATTCAAGAATCTAAGAGATCACCAAGCAGGATATATATACCCCAAACTTACATCTAGGCATATTATATTCATACTGTGAAAATAAAATATAATAAAATGGGAAGGCAGGGCAGCACTTGTGGCTCAAAGGAGTAGGGCGCTGGCCCCATATACTGGAGGTGGCGGGTTCAAACCCTGCAAAAAAAAAAAAAAAATGTGAAGAATGGGAAGAATGTGTGTATACTAACTCTCTGAGAAGACTTGGAAGTAATAACACCCTGATAGCAATGAAGAAAACTAGAGTCCAGAATGTGTTTTCTAAATACCAATCTCTAAAAGAACAAGACTCCTTGGGAAAATGTTTGATTTTAAAGCTGTGATAAGAAAAATACAAGATAAGCCTGGAGCATCTCATGTAGCCAGAAAGGAATGAAGTCCTTAAAAAAAAAAAGGTAAGGACATGTCAAAATGAGACAGAAGCCAACCTAAAAGAGCTCCCAATAGTCAAAGCTGGAAAAAAAAATAAAATAATGACAGTTCTGAATTATAACTTAGAGAATAAAGTAAATATCCATGATTCCATACTAATATAAATAAATGATTAAATATGCAAATATATGATGGAGAAGAGACAACTCTTTCTTACAGGAGAAACCTATTCATAAATGTAGGGGAAATGAAGAAAACAGGATATCAATATTAGAACACCGATCACTGCTACAGGCAAGATCCATCAATGAATGCTAAAATGAATGAGTTAAAGTTTAAGGAGAAAGAGGATTTTGCATAGTTTCAAAGTACCTTCCCTCAAATATTTATTATTAAGCAGGGAAAAAATAGTAATTTAAAGTGAAGGAAACTTCCTTTATCTTCCTATCCAAACAATGAAGTTCAACTACACCAGTAAGGATGTATTAACACCATGTACCTCCACTAGGATGCACTGAGAGGGGTCTCATATCTCCGTATTACTCTTTCCTAAAATGCACAGCCTCAGTCTTATCATGAGAATACCCTGGGCAAACTCTACTTGCAGTACATTCTAAAATTAGGGGGTGATTATGTGTATAAATGATTCAGGAATACATTTCTTCAAAAATTAAATGTTTTCCACGTGTATGAAATGACACTCAAGTATAGAAGAAAAAATTAACCAAAACAATTTTTTTCAGAAACCCATCTGTTGCACAAAATGAAATATTCCTCTTTCTGAAAGCATCTTTAATGATCATCTAGTCTTTGTTTTATAACTAATTGAAAAAAAGAACAATAAAAATAATGTGGGAAATTGTTCCTATTATGCTGAAGTTCCGTGAATTTTATTCAGCCAGCACATGGCAGGCCAGCTGTTGAATAATGTCAATAATGGTGATAAACATGATAGAAATATAAGAATTTCCAGTCTAGAATACTCCTGTAAAATGGCTTTGTATTCGCAGCAACAGCACATTGCTTCCATGTTCACTAAAATTGCCGTTATCATTTTCCTGTGTTTTTATGGAATGTCAAATTTCGTGGATGAGCCATGCACATACACAGACACCATACAAGGCAATCCCATATACCCTGCACTTTTAAATAACTGCAGTGTGACACTGGGTAGATTTACTCCGTCAATCATTTAATTTACTAGGATACTCCAAAAGTTTTGAGACAGACTGTATATGGTTCATTATTTCATATCTAAGAAACACAGTTCTGATTCACCTGGGCAAGTTTCAACTTCTTTAAAGGTGTTTCTGGGGAGGCTTCATTTGTTTCCCTCCATGTGGATTTTACATTTTGTGATTTTTGTGAATCTTAAAATTTTGTAACAACCTACGTGTTAACCCAACCCCAGGGTAGACAGAGTTCATGGCAATAAAACAAGTGGTAGTATCCTGGCTCAAATGTGCCCTAACATTTGAACAGTCTCATGATTTTTATAAAACAATTCATGTTTGTTATTTTAAAAAAAAAGTTATTACTTTCAGTTTTATATTTCTTTCTTTTGAGACAGAGGCTCAAGCTGTCACCCTGGGTAGAGTGCCATGGCATCACAGCTCACAGCAAGCTCAAACTCTTGAGAAAGTGATTCTCTTGCCTCAGCCTCCCAAGTAGCTGAGAGTACAGACACCTGCCACAATGCCCGGCTCTTTTTTTGTTGCATTTTGCCATTGTTGTTTTTAGCGGGCCCAGGCCGGGGTTAGAACCCACCAGCCTCAGTGTATGTGGCTGGCATCTTACCCACTGAGCTACAGGAGCCGCCAGTTTTGTATTTCTTTAAAATAAATCCTATCCCGAAGTACGGATAGTTCGTAAGAGTGAAAATTTCACAGGAGCAGCCTTCTACAGAGAGCCTAGATTAATTACCCAGTCACCCATTCAGCTCAGGAACCAAACAATACCAAGCAGTGCTTCTCAATTTGTGATGGCAGGGATCTCCCCCCAATTCAAATCTATCTCAGAATGAGACGTCTATAAACCACAAAATCTCACGCTTGGATGTTGTGGCAAGTCCAACTGCCATAAAAGTTTCCAAATGCTTACTCTCACAAAACTAGAAGAATCCAGAAGCAATATCCAGTCAGAACAGAGAACTGTTTCAGCTAGGCACCACAGCGCAGTTATTTAGTACCTTGTTTGGGGGATTGCATGCTGGAAACCATGCCACAGCTGTCCCAGAAGTACTGATTGCCTCTGCCATGGGGCTTCCCAAATATAACATCTCCTCAAACATGGCAGCCTCTTCACATTGCTCCAAGGTTTCCAAGATGATCTGCTTGGCAGAAGCTGCCAGTGGTTCTCAACCTGTGGGTCACAACCCCTAAGACCATCGGAAAACACATTCTGCATATCAGATATTTATGTTACGATTCATAAAAGTAGCAAAATTACAGTTATGAAGTAGCAACGAAAATAATTTTATGGTTGGGGGTCACCACAACATGAGGAACTGTATTAAAGAGTTTTGGCATTAGGAAGGTTGAGAACCACTGTCAGAATCCTAGCGGCAAATCAAAGCACAGATAGTAGAAATAAGGTGGAGTCGGGCAGGCTAGGGCAGACAGGATACAGCTGGTCTGGTCAGTTTAGGTCCTGCCTGACCTTCACCCCTGTCTCTCATTCTTACTGTTTGGTAAATTTAGTTCCCACCATAAAGATGACTATCTTGAATAGTTTAGGTGGATTGATTTAGGAGATTAACTTTTAAATTTAGAATGTTGTCATTTGTTTGAGTCATGGGTTCTGCTGATTATTGTTTAAGATAAAATTTAATGTGGTCTTCACTTTGAACTCAAATGTATTAAACTATAATGTTGGAAATAGAAGATCAGAGCTGTCTTAGAGAGTCAACTTTCACCATTCTCTAGAATCCCTTCTGGCCTTCTGACAAAGTTTGGTGGACCTCTCCCGGTCTGCGTATTGGCTGACAATGACAGGTGGCCAGACCCTCTTCACCAAGTTAACACAAAGGTATAGAAATGGTATTATATCTTTCAATGAGCCAAGCCAAAGGTAGAAACCTTTAGGTTCTTAGACATTCTCTGTGAACAACCCTTTACTTACCCAAATTAGCCATATGCGTGACTGCGAACGTGCTCCCCTGGCCACAACTCATTAGATCAGGGGTCCTCAAACTACGGCCCGCGGGCCACATGAGTTGGTGCGAATTGTATTTGTTCCTGTTTTGTTTTTTACTTCAAAATAAGATATGTGCAGTGTGCATAGGAATTTGTTCATAGTTTTTTTTTTTTTGAACTATAGTCCGGCCCTCCAACGGTCTGAGGGATAGTGAATTGGCCCCCTGTTTAAAAAGTTTGAGGACTCCTGCATTAGATTATGATAAAACTAACCTCTACTGAACCAATTCAATTTTCTGGGAAATATCTCAAGTCAG
>CAUYRH010095228.1:0-19785 GCA_963574655.1 Perodicticus potto
GGGCCCGACAAACAACGACGGATACAACCAAAAAATGGCTGGGCGTTGTGGTGGACACCTATAGTCCCAGCTACTTGGGAGGCAGAGGCAGGAGACTCGCTTGAGCCCAGGAATTGGAGGTTGCCGTGAGCTGTGATGCCAAGGCACCCTATCCAGGGTAACAGCTTGAGTCTCTGTCTCAAAAAAAAAAAAAAAAAAATAGGCATAACTAATTCTATACCCCATACTATATCATCCTATACCAAAAATCTCTGACTAGATATTTATATTGAAATATACTAATTAAAAGCAAATTAGGACACAAACTTCACTTATTGTAACAGAGTTTTACTGTATTGTCAAATAGCTTTGTAAATGCAGTGTACAATTTTAGTTAAATGGCTGCCAATATGCTTTTTTTCACTATCTTATTTTTTTAACTTCAAATAATGCTCACTACCCAGAGAACACACAGGAGCCCCAGGAGAGATTCTGGAAATGTTGGTCTACTGAAAGCAGGCACACCGCGTTTAAACCCTGTTTTCTGTTTTTTCTTTTTGTTTTTTGGCTGAGACCTAGATAATTGTTTGAGTTCTAGATAAAAGGGAGTCTTTTGTTGTTGTTGTTTGTTTTTGTTGGTGTGTGTATGTGTAAAATAACCCAAGTTTCCAATAATAAGTGAACTGCTGAAAACAATACAAATAATAATGATTTTAAAAAACGGTATCTGTACATATGAGATCTGATAATTAAGTTTGGAAATTCATCCTGGAAAAAGTGCTACACATCCCATTGCTGAATATCACTATGGTGACCTTTAAAGTACTCCCCTTGGGAATCTATGCACTGATGCCAGCACCTAGTTCACTCTT
Source organism: Perodicticus potto (assembly GCA_963574655.1). Taxonomy (NCBI): domain Eukaryota; kingdom Metazoa; phylum Chordata; class Mammalia; order Primates; family Lorisidae; genus Perodicticus; species Perodicticus potto. The sequence continues at coordinate 852 of CAUYRH010095228.1, forward strand.
CAAAACAATTTTGGAACTCGTTTATAGGAAAGGCCATCAAAGCCATCATCATATTAAACTTGATGTCTTGAGTATCATAAAATTTCTTTCTTTCAATATTTCCTTTATCCTCAGGTTAAGAAAAAAGTCATTGGGTGCTAGATCAGAAGTGTAGGGTGTTCCCATACAGTTATTTGCTAACTGGCTAAAAACTTACTCACAGACTGTCACATGTGAGCTGGTGCTTTGTCATGATGGCAGAGCCACGAGATGTAGGCAAAAAGTTCAAGTCATTTTCAGTTAAGATTTTCTTAACTTTTTCTCTATCAATTCTTACTTGGTCTGCTATGCTTCTCACAATGAGCTGATGACTTGGGTGCACAATTCAATGAATTTTTGCACCAATTTCATCGGTTCTGCTCATAACCACTGTCTTGACCTCTCTTAAGTAGTGATGTTGTTTCTTTCTTTAGGAATTTTTTTTTTTTTTAATTAAGACAAAGTCTCCCTCTGTCACCCTATGGGTAGAGTGCTGTGGCATCACAGCTCACAGCAAACTCCAACTCTTGGGCTTAAGCAGTTCTCTTGCCTCAGCCTCCCAAGAATTGGGACTAAAGGCACCCACCACAATGCCCAGAAATATTTTTGTTGTTGTTGTTGCAGTTGTCATTGTTGTTTAGCTGGCCTGGGCCAGGTTCAAACCCACCACCCTCAGTGTATGCGGCTGGTGCCATAACCACTGTGCTACTGGCACAAAGCCAGGAAAACTTTTAACGTACACTGCCATTTTGTTCATGGCTTTATCCTCATAAACTTGGACTACAATGTCCTTGATTTTACTTCCACTATTGCCACGTTAGGAAAGAAATGTAACATTTGTTCATTGCTCTAATTCAAGTTCTGACATTCTTGCAAGGGCACACAAAAACATTAATGAATATCACTCAACAAGATATCAACACATGTCAACATAAATCCCACTGTAAGACATTGATATGCCAAGGTAATGAAACTTTACCAAGTTGTTTTTACAGTGTAGCCAATGTAAATGCACAGTGGTGAGTTCACAAACTTAATTGTCAGGTCTTCCTGTGTGTGTGTGTGTGTGTGTGTGTGTGTGTGTGTAATTGAAGTACATAAAAGTATATACAGATGTTAGTGTTGACAGGAGAAAAAAGGATTTTCAGTTCAAGAGAAACGGAATACAAGGAAAATATTTTTTAATTAAGTGAAAAGAATGAAAATGGAGCCAAAATATACTAAAACTTCTGCACTACAAAAAAAAACAAAGCTAAAAAGGAAGTTTGTAGTTTCAAATGCCTACATAAAAAAATAGAAATAGTACAAGATAACAACCTAATAATGGGTCACTTCAAGAAATTAAAAATGAACAAGCCAAATCTTAATCTAGCAGAAGAAAATAAATAACAAATATCAGAGCAGAACTAAATGAAAGTGAGATCGAATTATAAATACAAAGAATCAATGAAATGGAAAGTCATTTCTTTGAAAAAAATAATTGATAGACCACCAGCTAGACTAAACAAGAAAATAAAAGAGACGTTAGAAATGAATGCTCAAAAAGAAAAAAGAGCTTTAGCTTTTGAAACCACAGAAATTTAAATAACATCGTCAGACTACCATCAACAAATCTATGTTCAAAATTGGAAATAGGCTCGGTGATTGTAGCTTAGCGGCTAGGGTGCCGGCCACATACATCCAGGCTGGCAGGTTCAAAGACAGCTCAGGCCAGCTAAACAATGACAACTGCAACAAAAAATTAGCCTGGCACTGTGGTGGGTGCCTGCAATCCCAGTTACTCAGGAGGCTGAGGCAAAAGAATCACTTAAGAGTTTGAGGCCTCTGTGAGCTATGACACCATAGCACTCTACCAAGGGTGATACAGTGAGATTGTCTGAAAATTTTTTTTAAAAAATCAAAACTTGGAAAAACAGAAGAAATGGATAAATTCCTGAATATACATCCATCCAGGAATAAACCAGTAAGAAATAGAAATCTTGAGCACACTAATAAACAGGTATACTAAATCAATATTCAATATTCTCCCAACAAACAAAAAACCACAGGCAAGGATTTGATGCTGAATTCTATCAGACTTATAAAGAAGAACTGGTACCAAACCTATTGAAAATCCTCCAAACAATAAAGGAGGAGAAAAATCCTTCCTAACTTGTTCTATGAAGTTAGTATCACCTTGATACTGGAACTGGGTGAGGTCAAAACAAGAAAAGAAAACTACAGTCCAATATCCTTGATGAGCATAGTTACAAAAATCCTCAATAAAATACTAGCAAGTTGAATTCAATAATGTATCATAAATAGACACAAAACAAACAACAAATCATATAAATATCTCCATAGATGCAGAAAAAATATTCAGTAAAACCCATCATCCCTTCATGGATAAAAATAGTCTACAAACCAGGCATAGAAGAAACATTATTTGGAAATAATAAAAGCCATATATGACAAACCCACAGCCAACATCATAATGAATGTGGAAAACTGAAAGCATTCCACCTAAGAGCTGGAGTAAGACAAGGATGTCAACTGTAACCACTCCTATTCAGCATAGGACTGGAAGTCCCAGTCAGGGCAATTGGGCAAAGGAACAAAATAAAAGGCATCCATATTTGAAAACAGGAAGTCAAATGATCCCTGCTTGCCAATGATACGATCTTATCCCTCGAAAATATAGAAGCCAATAAGACTTCTATATTTGACGAATGAATTCGGTAGTTTCAGGATAAAAAGTCACCATGTAAAAATCAGAAGTATTTCTATATACCAAAAACAGTAAAGCTGAGCCCCAAACCTAGAATCCAATCCCATGTAACCAGAAAAAACTAAAATAACTGTAAAATATTAAAATACCTAGTAACACATTAAACCAAAGAAGTGGAAGATCTCCAGAAGGAAAAATACAAAACACCGATGAAGAAATTATGGGGAAAAAACAGATGGAGAATCATACCATGCTCAAGAATTGGAAAAATTACAAAGTTAAAATGATCACACTGCCTAAAGTAATCTGTAGATTAGATGCAATTCATATCAAAATGCCAATGATGTTTTCACAGAATTAGAAAAAAAAAATCCTAAAATGCATAAGGAACCAGAAAAGAGCCAATATAGCCATGTAATCCTAGGCACAAAGAATAAAGCTGGAAACATCACCTCATGAGATATCAAATTACACTACAAGGCAATAGTAACAAAACAACATGGTGCTAGTCTAAAAACGGAAACACAGATGAATGTAACAGAATAGAGATCCCAGAAATAAACCCACATAGCGACAGACAACTGGTCTTCACCAAAGTCAACACAAACATCCACTGGGAAAGAACATTTTATTCAATACGTGGTGCTGGGAAAAAGCATAGCCATTTGCAGAAGAATGAAACTGAGCTCATCTCTTACTTTATACAGAGATTCACTTAAGATGGGTAAAGACTTAAATGTTAGACCTGAAACTATAAAGCTGCTAGAGAAAAACTTAGGAAAAAGCTTTTGAACATTTGCCTAGGCAAAGAGTTCCTAAGACCTCAAAAGCAAATGAAAGCAATACAAAAATAGATGAGTGGAACTACTCAAACTACAAAGGTTTTGCACAGGAAAATAAATAATCAACAGAGTAAACACACACAAAAAAGCAAAATGGGAGAAAATATTTGTAAACTATGCATTTGACAAAGGACTAATATACAAAATCTACAAGGAACTCTAACAATTAAAAACACACAACTAAAAAGTAGGGAAAGAACATGAGTAGACAATTTTCAAAAGTGACATACCAATAAACCTAGGGGAAAACTTCACTAATTATCAGAGAAATAAAAATTCAAGCCATATTGAGATGTCATCTTATGCCAGTCAGAATGGCTATTATTAAAATGTTTAAAAAAATAGCAATAGTAGATGTTGGTGAAGATTCAGAAAAATGGGAACACTTAACTTGTTGGTGGGGATACAAATTTGTACAACATCTACAGAAAACAGTATGGAGGTTTATCAGAGACGGAAAGAGAGAACTGAGTTCAATCCCTCAATTCCACTAGTATCTATCTGAAAGAAAAGAAATCATTGCATTCAAATTTTCTAGTAAATATAACAAGTATGATTCATAATGACAAAGATGTGGAATCAATGTACATGTCCATCAATGGGTGAGTGGATAAGGAAAATGCAGTCTATGTATAATATATACCACGGAACACTATTCAGTCATAAAAAAGAGTAAGTTCATGTCTTTTGCAGTACCATAGATGGAACTGGTGAAATAATTCAGAAACTGACAGTGAAATTCCTCATGTTCTCACAAGTTAGAGCTAAGTAATGTGTACACATGAACAGAGAGAATGGAATAATACACACGGGACACTAAAAAGTGTGAAAGGGCGGGAGAGGCTGAGGGATGTGACGTTACTAAATAGATACAATGTACATGATTCAAGTGATATCTACACTAAATTCCCAGGCTTCACTGCTATCTAATGTACCCACATAACAAAACTATACTTATACATCCTGCATCTATAAAAATAAAATATACATAGTATAATAACTGCTTATATAGCATTTATATTGCATTGGTATCATAAGTAATCCAGAGATGATTTAAAGTATAAAGAAGAATGTGGATAGGTTATATGTAAATATTACCCCATTTTATAAAAGGGATTTGAGCATTTGTGAATTTTGGCATTCCTGGGACTCTGGAACCAGCCCTCCACAAATATTGAAGGATGATTCATTGATGTTGAGACTGAGAAACCTGAAGTAGGCTAGTACTATGCATCCACAGTAAAAATGAAAAACTGGTCTCCTTGTATTCAAACAGACATATTTACAGATTACATAAGGTGAAAAATCGGGTGTATCTAAAAAATTAATTTTAGAATTGTAGGTAGGATGTGGGATGATAAGACTCTTTTTCTCTATATATACACACACAGAGACACATATGCTTTTATTTATAAAAAGTAACAATGGAATTGATACTAAGGACCTCATATGGATGGGAGAAAGAGAAAAAACAACGCAAGGATAGGAGCAAACTTTATTTGTGCATATTGTAAACTTACTGAGGAATTTCGACTTTTGAATAAGGCAACTGTAATTTTCAGTCAAAATTATTTAATTTTCAAAGAAGGAAATTGAAGCCAAAGATAGAAAAATATAGTCAAAATATTCTTACAATAATTATATGATAACATCAAGAAAATCTTTTAGGTGGATGAACTAAAAATGAACTATGAACAATCGTAGACAAACAATAAGAAATGTATATAGGATTAATCCATTTTTAAGACGAGTTCCAGAAAAACAAGACAAAAAAGTGAAGTGGTAGGAAATTTTAAAATATATTCTTGAATACTTCCTAACTAATGATTAAATCTTTAAATAAAAGAGGGCTCTAATTATCTATTACAATGAGTAACAAAATCCCACACTAAATAAAAACCCACCATTATAAAATCTATAACACCAAACATTAAAAAGTGGAAGCACAGACTTCAAGGTACACACACACGTACACACACACACCCTGCAGACAGGATCAACTACCTAAATGCATCAGGGTTCCTAAGCACAATGTTAGCTGCTAAAGCAAAGCAGCACTTTCAAAATTCTGAGGTCAATGTATGTGGGAAGAAGTGGAGAATTCTATTTCCATGTCTGATCCTTAATTCTCTCTCCATTTTCTCCATACTTGATCTCCTTTTTAGGATGCCTGGCACATGCAAAAAATGCTGTGAAGGACTCTGGACGTCTGTAGATCCCACAGTGGAAAAGAGTCAGTCTCCACATGACTGTGGAGTTTAGCTCTCACCCTGGCCCAAGTCAGGTAAGAGGTGGGTGTAACATAATCGTTTACCATACGAGGCCACTAAAACATTTAGGGGGTCATTTTGGCAGTTAGTATAGCCTGAGTGATACACATGGGGTTTGGATAGCAAGATGCTACACAGTGGAAAAGTGAAGGGAAGTCCAAGTCGCAAAATAGGACTAAAATGCAACAAGTACAAATAAAGAATCTAAGTGGGAGGTTTTCTGGGTGGGAAATGGTTCACTAATAGATATACATGTAATAGGTTTATGTGGAAATTTGTTTTTGAAAGGCTGTTAAGAGAATGAGAATAAAATTCAGAATTTCTATTTATTTATTTATTTAAAGAGAGAGAGTGTCACTACATTGTCCAGGCTAGAGCACAGTGGCTATTCACAGGTGCAATCATTGTGCATTACAGCCTTGAACTCAGGCCTTTCATCAAGCAATCCTTCTGCCTCAGCCTCCTGTGTATTTTCTTAAATGAGGAAATGTTAACTCTAGACAAAACATACAAGAGAGAAAACATAACCATAGGACAATAATTGGCCAAACAATGACAAATGTATATATAGTCATAAAATTTGTAATTGAGTATTGAAAGCCCATAAGTGATTTTAAAATAGGTATAATTTTTTTTTTTTATTTTTTATTGAATCATAGCTGTGTACAATAATTCAATCATGGGGTACAGTGTACGGGCTTCAGATACAATGGGAGATATTTTCATCAACCTGATTGCGATAACATTCAAGAGACTTTCTCATTACTTTGTGAGAACATTTTTGATCCGTATTTAGAAGTTTTCTCCTAACCCTTCAAATATGCACCACAGGTGTTAAACCCTTTTAGAAAAAGGTAAATTATAATGTAGGATAAAGAAAAATAACATTTTAAAGTGAATATTAATAACAACTCCAAAGAAATGTTTTAAAAGTCCTCATTAGTATGCAAATTATTAGTGTTTGTGTGTGTATATATATATATAATATGTATAGTAAATTCAATATGTTTTTACAAAATATGTAAGGTAGTCATGTGGTTAATTAAAAATATAATAAACATTATTTAATTACATTTTTATGTGCAATTAATGTGATACCTGATTAGACTGTGAATTCTTATTTGCTAAAGAGATTTAATAGAAAGAAATAGTTGATCTTTAGACTACCAATTGTTCCTTCATCCCTTCTTTCCTTCCATCCTCCCTTCCCACTTTCCTCTTTCACCCCTTTTTTCCTTCCCCTTTTTTTTTATTAACTTACTGGTCTATATTTATAAAAATGATTCTACTTGGATATGAGGCTACGTTTGCAGATGGATTTTATGACACCTAGTAACAAAATATCCCAAAGGCTATCTCTGGTCTCTTTATGAAACCAATAGTCAGTTTAGGACACCAGCGTGCTGCGTGACAACTACATGAACTGCTGCCACCGTGAATATCCAGGTCTCGTTTGTTCACAGGAGAGCACACAGCTAGTAGAAGATTTTTCTATTTTTTAATAATCTTTTGGGAAACCATCTTTATAACACACTCAGAAGTGAATACACATATGCAGTTAATTAAAACCACCTTAATTTTTACTTTTCTACCCAAGGGTAAACCATTACAAAGTATGTTGTTAGTATGTTACTCATTTCTTCTCTCATTAATAAAATTAACAAAGAATTCAACAAATGATGATCCACATAAAAAAATTATAAACCTATGGAGTTTTGATATCACCTGACAGAGGTGTTTATGGCTGAGATAAGCAGAGGAATCATTAGGCAACACCCCATTTTCATCTTTAATATTTTACCATTGGATGTTTTAACAACTGCAGGAGACCTGTGTTCTTCATGAAATAATGAATTGAGCATGGATTAGAGACAAAATATTAAGTCCAGGAAACCGGGGTGATGTAGATCTCTTGATTTCTCCTTTAAATCCTTTCATCACCCTTTGGAGACCCAACCTCTCCACTGACAGTTTAAACAAAATATCTTTGTGGAATTTCTCATGTTCGATATTTAGGTTTTAGTGTGAAGTAGATGACATCATTTTACATTTTTTAAAATAGAAATAACGTAGCTTAGAATTTAGCAATGAGTGTGTGCACATCTGTTATTATTCAAAAGTCAAAGGAGAAGGATAAAGTGATATAAACTATTAAAATACTTTAAAGGAAATGTTGCAAGAGATGCTTGCTTAAACAAATAAAGGAAAGGGAATCATCCAGGGTATCCCCAAATCACCCCTAAAATCGGCATACATTGGGAAAATGGGAAATTGTAGCTAAGTGTGCCTTGATTTACAAAATCTTCATTATGATGTTTTACAAAGTATTTACAAATTATTCTCTACATGTTGGCACCTCTTTGTAAAATTTTATAAAACATATTTTGTCAGTAAACATACATTTAACTACAGTTTCCCATATTCCCTATGTATGGTGATTTTATGGGTGACTTTTGAGACACTCTGCAGTATAATGAAATAAAAGCAAACAGAAATGATGGTTCAATTTTGGGACATGACCTGTGCCTGACCCAGATGTTGGCTTTAGAATTCTCCACTGAGCTGTTCCAAACTCCAACTATAGAAGGGACACGGGCAGTCATTTCAGCTCAGATGATTGATGGCAGAAAATGCACCAGTAGTACCATTATTCATATGTTCAGAAAATGGCACACAATTCTAGACCTTGTTGATTTGGAAAATTCCAAAATCTTGAGGGAAGCGTGGAAGAGGGTTCCGGAAATCACATATTTGTGCAGCCAGCGGTATATTCTATTTTAGCAGCTATGCATAGGATTATAAATGTCCTGATTCCTGTAGTTCTAAAAACCTCGATTTCCTCATACATTAAACCAGGCTGGTGATAAAAGATAATGAGGTTGGACAATTAAGTTCATGAACTCATCCTAGAAAAAGTGCCACATGCCTCATTGGTGAATATCACGGCCGTCCCCTTCAATGCACACCCCTTGGGGAGATATGCACCGAGGCCAACACCAAGTTCACCCTTCAAAGCACTTTTTCTAGGATGCATTTGTGAACTTCATAATCTGTTTCCTCATAGGTGAAAGTTTTAACTGAATTGTTGGCACAAATAAGTGGTAAACAAGGAAAGCTCGACTGATGACTTAGAAAATTGTTTGCATAACAGTATTAACATTGTGTTGGGAGTCTGCAAAAATAAATAAATAAATAAATGAACTCCAGGAAATTGTTTAAATAAGAACTGAGAAATACAAGTTGAGGCAAATGTCTAACCTCTTCCACCTGCATTACGATTATCAATATCATTATTTCACTGTGATATATAAAAAGATGTATTTCCTTGCTTTGGAGAGAAAACAAAAGGATGAACTGATATTTCTTTCTTGAGAAGCAAACAGTTTATTGCTTCTTTTTTTTCTTTTCATATTCAATCTGAAGCTAAGAGCGTCTATGCCCAAGAGTCAATCAGTAAGGAAAAAAATAACTTCAATTTCCTGAAACCGTTTGATTGTAGTTGATCATTTCTATGGAGCGAGGGATTTAAAACCCTTTGGTAATTTTAATTACTCATGTTCCCAGGAGACCAAACCGTCGTCTGAACAGAGACAGTCAAATCTGAGCTGACTATATTCTGGTTTACAGTACTCAATTAAAGATACCAATTACAGTTTCAAATGGTGTCGATGCGGGTTGACCTAATTTGATCGCTGTTAATTACATACAGGCACAGATCCCATTTCCAGAGCAAACATAAATTGGGTAAAGGAACGAGAAATGGATCTTCCTGACCAGCTTTAACCAACAAAAATTCAAGGAAAGAAAAAAAAACAAACCCATAGCCACTGCTTGTAATTATACTGATAATATACAAAATTCGCACACAATTTATAAAGTACACTATTTTCATCCTATTACCATTTTCCCTGGGTACCTTTCTTTGTTACTAATAATATTAACCTAAAATCAAGTTGCTGCATGTCTAAAGAGGTTAATGCTAATCCTTTAATGAATCTGCAAGTTTATGCTATTTTAAACAGTGTCTCTTTATAGACAAGCAAGGTAAACAAGAAAATAAACTTAAAACATCTATGAATAATAAGGGCTAGAACTTCTCACATATTAGCACTAACTATGGCAAAAGAGAAACATTAAGGGCAATTTTAAATGAAAGAACAATTAATAAGCAGCTGCCTAGTGTCACCAGTATTATTTTATATACCTTTCAGATTTTACCAAATAAAGTACAGTCAGGACCCTCATGACTTTTGTAAATGAGAAGACACAGTTTTTTACTTCATTTTATTTCCTGGTGATATAATTTTAAACATAAGAAAAACTAAGCAACTTGAGAAAAAGTAGACACTATCATTAATTTTAAGATTAATTTTAATTAATTAATTAATTTTAAAAATTTAAAAATTTTAAAAACTGTCAACAAATAATTAAATTGAAAAATAATACTTTTGTAGTCTTGTAGCTAAAGGGGAATTAGAAAAAGAATAATCATTTAAAGCTAGAAAATATGTTTATTAAGTCAAGACTATTATTTAGTATCTATTTACCCAGGAGAAGGTAACTTTTGATAGAAAAACACAAAAATGTATTAGACAATGTGTGTGTGTATCTGTGTGATTTCATCAAATTCTAATATGTTGATTTTTTTTTCTAAAAAAAAAAAAAATGCATGATCGTTCAATGCACTGGGAAAACAAATCTGTACAAATAGCCAAAATGTAGAAAAAGATGTTGCCAACAGGGTATGCAACATAAATAAGAATTTGTTTGGCCACGTACAAAAATACGTATCCCAGTTACCATCACAAGATCTACAAGTATCCAGACACGGCTGGAGAGAAAATTTTAGTGAATGGAATACAGAGTCAGAATTGAGCGTCAGGGTGAATCCCTTCATCCTTAGCCTCTCACCATAAATATCCTTGTTCGAACATCATTTCGGTCACTTCAGTGGTTCTGCCGTTGGAAAGCAACTGACGCTTCAGTCAAGTCCACCCTTCAAAACAGTTTTTCTAGGATGAGTTTGTGTCCTTAATTGTTTGACTTTGTATGTACCCTTCAAAGCATCAGCCATAACTGTCATTCTTACACTGATTTTTCTTAGGAGAATAAAAGTTCCATAAAGAACAGAGATGCCCGGCTCAGTGCCCGTAGCTCAGTGGGAAGGGTGCCGGCCATATACACGGAGGCTGGAGGGTTCGAGCCCGGCCTGGACCAGCTAAACGACAATGAAAAATGTAACCAAAAAACAGCCGGGCGTTGTGGCAGGCGCCTGTAGTCCCAGCTACTTGGGAGGCTGAGGCAGGAGAATCTCGTGAGGCCAAGAGTTTGAGGTTGCTGTGAGCTGTGACGCCACAGCACCGAGGGTGACAAAGTGAGACTCTGTCTCAAAAAATAAAAATAATAGAGGTGCACATGTCTTGTTAAGATTTTGGATTCCCAGTGTCTGGGACAGAGATGGTGCAACATTCTTATTCTGACTTGGAAAGATGCAGCGATGAACTGATCTCAAAGTGATGTCTGGAATGGTGCAAATTTCAGATGTGTCTAAGGTTCTCGGTCCTCCATGGTTTCCAAAGTGGAGCTCTCTGCCCAGTTTAGGAATTTCTCCCAAGTCTGACCTGACTCCTGGTGCGGAAGCCACATGGTGCCTTGCTGAGCAGGTGCAGACCAGGTAACCAACTTTCCGGTGAGTGGACAGCCCAGGCAGAGACAGGTTTCAGAAGTCATTGACATCAGCCTTTTGGCTTCTCCTCAGAAGACATCAGGTTGATTAGCAGCAGCAGGAATGGAATTTCTGCTCCCCAATGGCAAAGTCGGGAACCACCTTGCTCTTTGTTCTATGAAGGCTCCTGTGATGTGGGTGGCTTTCTTTTTTCTGGTGGCTTCTACATCTGAGTTTCTGATTTTCCCAGAGATTCTCTGGACTTTGGACTGTGGGATAAAAGCATCCTTTTGCTCTGGAAGGTACGGAGTGAGAATTCTCTTCATTGAACCAAAATAGCATTGCATGTGTGTGCCAGAGGGGACGGAGGAAAGAACTGCAGACTGACTGGCTTCCATCAGAATTTCATTGTCTCAGTCAGACAGGCAAGAACTCTGGGATCGGGAGGGTGCTCTTGCTGAAGGCACCAGGGAAACAGAGGTTGCAGCCTCCTCATCTATCTCCTGGTAGTTTCTTGACAGCATAAATTCAATCTCTGCCTCTGTCTTTACCTGCATTCTCCTTGTGCATCTGGCCGTGCAAATTTCCCTTTTCACAAGGACACCAGACATCATGTACACCCTATTCCAACATAATTCCATCCTCATTTAACTGACAGTATCCGCCATGATCCGATTTCAAAATAAAGTTATAGTCTGAACTACTGAGGTCAGGACTTTAGCATATGAATTTTTTTTGTTGTTGAATCGTAGCTGAGTACATTAGTGCAATCAAGGGGTACAATGTGCGGGTTTCATATACAATTTGAAACATTTTCATCAAACTGTTTGACATATCCATCATGTCATTTTCTTAGTTATTGTATGAAGACATTTGTATTCTGCATTTAGTAAGTCTCACCAGAACCCATCTAAGATGCACCATAGGTGTGGTCCCACCATTTACCCTCCCTCCGCCCATCCCCCCTACTCCGCCCCGCCCGTGCCCCGTTACCCATATTCTTATGCTTTAATTGGGTTATAGCCTTCATATGAAAGTTATAAATTAGCTTCATAGTAGGGCTGAGTACATTGGATACTTTTTCTTCCATTCTTGAGATACTTTGCTAAAAGGTGGCGAGGGAGGGGAGGGGAAGGGTGAGGATGGATGGAGGGAGGGTAAATGGTATGGTGCATCTTAGTCGGGTTCAGACAAAACTTACTAAATGAAGAATACAAATGTCTTCATACAATAACTAAGAAAATGACATGATGGCTATGTCAAACAGTTTAATGAAAATGTTTCAGATTGTATATGAAACCAACACATTGTACCCCTTGATTGCACTAATGTACTCAGCTATGTTTCAACAATAAGAAAAAAAAAAGAAAAAACCAACAATCCCATACATTAGTGGGGAAGAGAGATGAACAGAATCTTCTCTAACAACGACATATGAATAGCGAGTAAACACATGAAAAAATACTCATCATCCCTAATTATTAGAGAAATGCAGATTAAAACCACCCTGAGATATCATCTAACTCCAGCGAGAATGGCTTATATCACAAAATCTCAAAACTGCTGATGTCGGCGTGGATGTGGAGAGAGAGGAACACTTTTACGCTGCTGGTGGGACTGTAAACTAATACAACGTTTTTGGAAGGAAGTATGGAGAAACCTCAACTCAACCTAGACCTCCCGTTTGATCCTACAATCCCATTACTGGGCATCTATCCAGAAGAAAAAAAAAACTTCTATTATAAAAACACTTGTACTAGGCTGTTTATCACAGCCCAATTTACAATTGCTAAAATGTGGAAACAGCCTAAAAGTCCTTCAACCCGGGAATGGATTGGTAAGCTGTGGTATATGTATGCCATCAAATATTATTCAGCTATCAAAAAATGGAGATTTTGCAGCATTTATACTCACTCGGATGGAGGTAGAACACATTATTCTTAGTGAAACATCACAGGAATGGACAAGCATGAATCCTATGTATTCAGCTTTGATATGAGGACAATTAATGACAATTAATGACACGGTGGGGCATGGGGGAAGAGGAGAACAGACAGAAGGAGGGAGAGGGTGAGGGAAAGGAAAAGAAAACTAAAAAAGAAAAGAAAATAGTAATTCTCACATAAATTGGATTTAATTTTGACCAAAGTACATTACTTAAACATTAATTTTTAATTCATCTTGTTAATATGTTGTTTAGGATATTGCATCCTCATTTATAAGTGAAATATGTTTGTAATTTTCCCTTTATAATAATATATTTTGTTCAATTTTAATATCCGGTATATCCAGATTAGGTAGAATGATTCCGAAGTATTTCTTCTTTTTCTATTATCTATAAGATTTGACATGATCTTTTTTTTGAAATTATCTTTTACTTTTATTTATAAATATTAGTTGTCTATTTTTTGAGACTTTGGAAAAAAAAATAAGATGTTCACTGATGAATCCATACTGAGCCTCAGCGTCAAAGCATTCTATAATAGACATACTCTAATCTGACAATGTGAATGTTACTTTCTTTGCAGCATCATCATCATTATTATTATTGCTTAATATTTTGATGCAGCAATTGTCTGATTTCTTTTCTGAATGCATTTATCTTTGTTCATTCTTTATGAGGTTTTTGTTTCTAGTCCTTATCGTAAACATTGTTATTGTTATTAAAATTTAGGCCTTTCTAATTCTGTCAAGGTGAAAAGTGGAAACCTAATAAGCACATGTATATGTAAAAAATTAAAAAAAGAAAATAATAAGGAAAGAAAACTATTTACTCTTCAGTAAGTGGAAGTGGATTACTATGAAAGTCTTCCTCCTGTTTTCTTCATCTTGAGGAGGAGGAGGAGAAAGTGAAGGGGTGGGTCTTGTTGTCTCTGTCTCTGGGGGGGCAGAGGGAGAAGAGGTGGAGAAGGTGCAGTGGGAGGCAGGAGAAGGCGGCATATCAGTGTGAGGAGAATCTTTGCAGAAGCGAACCCATGCAGTTCAAATCTATGTTGTTCCAAGGTCAACTGTATACTTTTTAATTTGCCCCATAGTTCCCATATGGTGTGCTGAGGTGCCCAGGGCACAGCAAACTCACCAAGATGCTGTAGGATGTTTTAAATTTCCATGGAAAGCATGGAATACATACACATTTGCAGGAGTGCTACATTAGAGCATGCAACATTTTTATTGATGACATCATATCATTTTGAAAATGTGTTTACAGCAGTTGTTGTGATTAATCAAGGTGAAACCAGAGATGAAGTGGTGATATTCAATATGATTCCACATTTGAGAAGTTGTGCAGGACCTGTTGACAGGCACATACGTCCTTGAGTAATTCAAGGTGTTTAAGAACTGAGTACATTTTTCATTTAAATTTTATGTATTGTTTTTCAAATTGCTGCAGTTCATTCTCATTATTCATGGTAGTTATGTTCTGTAAAGTCACCTGAAACACCAAATTAGCAAAGGCGGAACCATTACTCCTAGGGGAAACCCAGGATTTGTTCTGCAAGTTTCTGGCCACAACACTTTCATCAAGCAATCAATACCTAAGATGTTTTGTGTGAGCTTCTGTTTCGACACCTTTCTTGGTATATAGTGTTGATTCATAACATTGAACTCTGGGCCAGCCAACAGCCCCATGACTCACGCCTGAACAAAGTGTATTTAACACACATATTTTCCCCAGTTAGGCATATCACAGCCTTCCTGTATTTAGGGACGATAGATCTTGCTCCAGCCCTATACTTAGGGGCTATTTTAAGCAGCAAATTCTCAAACATAAAGCACAAATGTGAGAGACATGTGGCACCAAACAGACCACAGAAAGGACACTTGGCTTCCAGTAGAAAAGTTTCAACAAGAAGTAAGAGCAATCCTTTGTTCCACCTCAATTGGGGGCATGCGGGTCAGGTGACTCAAAATGTTCACCACCCTGTGCCTGTACCTGAAAGACTGGCAAATGCACCATGAGACTTAAATTGGGGATTACACTTGCCCTGCAGCAAGCAGGCAAAGAAGGAGGATCACCTGTACTAAGCTGCTAAATTACATATACTTCTTAAGTCCTGTGGACTCACTCGTTAATAAAGGGAACCGCATCATTAGGTGTTTCTTTGGCCTAGAGGACCTTGAAACATTTCTGAGATACTAAGTGCACTGGAAACCAAGCAGGTCTGGGAATCTTGGTTGAGATGCTTCTTTTCTGCTCCCCAAGATATCATTGCCCTTATGTTCCTTCTCTGCTCTGTGCTGCCAGCCCCTGCTCTCCTTGCCTTCTCCCAGTCTTTGGTGAGCATTTGGCCACTTCCTCTTTTGGTTCCCATATCTTAGGAGTCTTCTCTACATGAGACTGGAAATTCTCTCCAATGGGAGGAAGTAATTCCTTCCTTGCCCACCTTTCCTCCCCCGTCCACAACATCCTAGCACAGAGTTGTTGCCAATTCTTTTTCTGGTTCCTTGCTGCTAGACACTTTACATCATCTCAGTCTTTTTCCTTTTATTTCCAGAATCTTTGGATTTGTAGAAATGAGGGAAGGATAGAACCTCATTTGTGTTCAAAAAGAAATATTTTGTATGTTTCAGTCTTGCTTAGTGCTGCCTGTGTGCGTGGGGGGGTAGTTACTGCCTGCCGGGAACAGGGGCTGCTCCCCCACCCCGGGGCTTGAGGGCACTGCGTGCTGTTCCTTAGTAACCCAAAGCCATACCAGGGAGCTGTCCTTATGTTACAGACTGCATCCTTCTCCTTCCAAAACGATAGCGGTGATTGAAACAGGGTAATATCTTGGTCTCTCTGTTCCCTTGGGAAAGAAAATTTCTTTGTACTGTATAGAAAGAGGTTCATTCAAAGACATTATTAGGAGAAAATGCAGCTCACAGAGCAAGATAAGACACTTGCATCATTTACAAATGACTGAGAAGCAAACCTTTTAGAAAATAAACAAGAGAACTGAATACATCCTTCATAAAAAAGTACACCTATAACCAATAAACTGGAGAAAGTGTTCAACTCCTTTGCACTCAGAGATATGAAAATTAAATCTGTAATTATTCTCCATAAGAAAATTATTAAGATTTGATAAAAGACTGGCAATACCAGTGATCGAAAATTTGTAGCAAAATTATTTCTATTACCCCAATCTGGAAGCATTCTAAAGTTCTTCAACCATAAAACATAAATTATGCTACATTCATACATACCTGGAATATTATGGAGTCATGAAAATGGACAAATTTTAGCTAAATGCATTAACATGGGTGAGTTTCACAAACACAATGTTGAGTGAAATATTGAGACGTGAATGCTGTTGGAGGGTTGCTGGACCATTTTACATTCCCACCAACAACACATCATCACTTTTTCTGTATCCTTGCCAGCATTTGGGGTTGTCAACATTTTTTTATTTTAGTTGGTCTGATTTATGTGTAGGGACATCTCATCATGGTCTTAATTTTCATTTTCCTAATAATTACTGATGTTTAAAATCTATTCATTTGCTTATTTGCCATTCATATATCTCTTTATATCCTTAAAAAAAAATTTCTAATTAATGGAAAGGTACAGAAAATTAGATTACAATGTTTGCATTTGTTAGGAAGAGTCCCTGTTGTAGCATCCTGCACCCAGGTATACCTTTAGCCATTTTCCTTATTGGATTGTTTGTGGGATTATTTTGTTTGTTTGTTTTTCTTTCATTTAGAGAAAGTCTCACTCTGTTGTCCTGGGTAGAGTGCAGTGGATTCACTATATCTCACTACAACTTCAATTCCTGGGCTCAAGCATTCCTCCTGCCTCAGCCTCCTGGGTAGCTGGAACTACAGGTGTGCACCACCAAACCTGGCTAATTTCTTCTCCTTTTGGTACAGATAGAGGCTCCATCTTTCTCAAGCTGGTCTCAAACTCCTGAGCTTAAGCCGTCCTCCCAACGCAGCCTCCCATAGTTCTAGGATTACAGGTGTGACAACACCACACCTAGTCTGTAATTGATTTTTGAGCATTCTTTATATAGTAGACATATGAGTTCTTTGTTGTATGTGTGATCTGCAAATATTACCTTTTTTTTTCCATCTTCTTAACAGGGTCTTTTGCAGAGAAAAAGTTTCAAATTTAGTGGTAGTCCAGTGTGTTAATATCTTTCTTTCATGGATTATATTTTTATAATCATTGAACTCTTCACTGAGACTTAGGACACAAAGATTTTCTATGTTGTGTTCTAAAAAGTTTAATAATTTTATATTTTCATTTAAATCTGCCTTGGGGTTAGGTGTGAGGATAAAGTCTAGGTTCATGTTTGGCCTAGAGATAGACACTCACTCCAGCACCTTTCATTAAAAAGATTTCCTTTTGGAATGCTTTTGCACCTTTTGAATATCAGTTGGCTGCAACTGTATAGGACTATTTTTAGGCTCTTTAATCTTAACCATTGATCTGTTGTCTGTACCATCCCAGTCTCACCCAGTCTTGAATACTACAGCTGTGTAAGTCATAAACTTGGCAGAAGGGATTCCTCTCTCTTGAGTTTTTCATTTCAAGATTGTCCTAGTTGTTTTATCTGAGTCCTTTCCCTTTCCATATGAATTTTAGAATAACCCGTCTATATCTACAAAGATGATTCCCAGGATTTTGATAGGAATTTTGTGAAACCTGTATATCAGCATGGAGGGAATTGACTTTTTACTACATCAAGCCTTCTAATCTATAAACATGGTATGTCCCTCCATTTATTTACATATTATCTTAGTTCTTTCATGGGTATTTTGTAGCATTCAGCATATAATGACTGTATAAGTTTTTTCAGACTTATTCCTAATAATTTTATTTTTTAAATATCAGTTTCCACACATTTAGTGCCAACCTATAGGTGCAGTTCAATTGAGTTCTCCATGTCAGTCCTGCTTCCTGTGATCTTATTCAACTCACTTGTCAGTTCTAAGACTTTTTATAGATTTTTTGGGGAAAAATTTCTACAGAGACCATCATGACATTTGTAAATATAGGCAGTATTTTTTTTAATTTTATATCTTTTATTTTCTTTTCTTTTGCTCTGGCTGGAAGTTCAGGTGCTATGTTAAATAGCAGTGGTAATGGTGAAAATCCTTGCCTTCTTCCTGATGTTAAGGGCATAGCCTTTTCACCTCTCTATATGATATTAGCTGTAGTTTTTTTAGAAATATTCTCGGCGCCTGTGGCTCAACAGGCTAAGGCGCCAGCCACACACACCTGAGCTGGCGGGTTAGAATCCAGCCCGGGCCCGCCAAACAACAATGACGGCTGCAACCAAAAAAATGGCCGGGCGTTGTGGCGGGAGCCTGTAGTCCCAGCTACTTGGGAGGCAGAGGCAAGAGACTCGCTTGAGCCCAGGAATTGGAGGTTGCTGTGAGCTGTGATGCCATAGCACTCTATCCAGGGTGACAGCTTGAGGCTCTGTCTCAAAAAAAAAAAAAA